>NW_004624761.1:25046638-25054138 GCF_000247695.1 Heterocephalus glaber
ATAATGTTCTTTTTATTTATTTATTTATTTTTTGTGGCAATGGTGATGGAATTTAGGGCCTTCACACTGAGTTATATTCTCAGCCCTTTTTATTTTGAGAAAGTGTTCTGCTAAGTTACTGGAATCTGCAATCCTCTTGCCTCAGCCTCTGAAGTCTGGGATTACAGGTGTGCACCACCAACCCACCTTTAATAATGTTCTTCTATACTGAGTGTAAGCATGAAAAATTAACTTTACATGTGCTCTGCAAATAATTTGGTAGTTTATTCTGTAAATGTCATTCCAGCCTAAGTCCCCTTGGACTCTCCATGTATCCAGAGCTCTCTCCTTTCACCTTCCACAGAGCTCCTTGTAGTGTCACTGTCTGCAGTGGCACCCAATAAACTCTGGACCATCATTTGAGAAGAAATTAGTGTAAGAGTCAAGGTTGGCTGGAGGTGTGTTTGCTCCACAGTTGACATTAAGAGGAAGACACTGTCAGTTTCATTATGGAGAGGGGAATTTTGTGGGAGCCCCTCCCCATTCCTTGCAGTCACCTGTCAGCTCAGTGGCCCTTTTCTTTGTTTGTTTTATTTTTTGAGACAAGGCCTCGCTGCTACCGAAGTTCAGGCTGGCCTTGAACTCACTGTGTAGCCCAGGTTGGCCTTGAACTCTCAATGATCCTTCTGCCTCACTCAGCCTCCCGAGTGCTGGGATCACAGGCATGTGCCACCACTCCTGGTTAGCTGCCTTTTTCTTAAATGTTGGCTCAGAGCACAGGCTCTGCAGGCAACAACTGGCCCTTCCTAGTTTTGTGGTGCTTGGCAAGTGACTTTACATATTCCACAGGGTTACTGTGAAGACTGTGTTGATACTTCTGGGGTGTTGACAAGGGGGCCTGGCACCTCTTTAGCCCCATAATAATTGTGATCATCTCAATCCTCTGCAGGACAGAATCCCTCTCAGTTCTCATTTGCATTGGCTTCTGCCAGCCCCTCTCCCAGGGCCCTGCTTATAGGTGACATTCTTGATTAAGTCTTGAAGTCAGACCTGGGGTCTAGAGAGATGAGGAAATGTGATTGGAAAATTGGGGTGGCAGAGTGTACCTGATGGTGAGATCCTGTCATAGCAAGAAGAATCCTAAGGCAGCCCGAATTATATGATTTTCCCAGGATTCTGGAGTAAAGCTTGGGGATAGATCCCCGATTGACCTTGGCAGTACTGTCAAATAAATGAATTTAGAAGGAAAAAAAGTGTCCACCTCAGTCCAGAGAACTTATTAATTCATTTTGATGACATAATACATGGAACATACCTAATTTTGCTACAAGGGACCCTTTACTTACCTGTTTATTCCTTTTGGATAATGGCTGTTGTTCATCATGTTGCATCTTTCACCTGTCCAGGAACCCACATCAGCATTTTGTTCAAACTGCACATTCTGATTCAGTAGGTCTGGATGTGTCCTGAGGTCTATGTTTCTAATATACTCCCAGGTAGTGCTACTGGTCTGTGGACTACACTTTGAGTAGCAAGAATATACAACATGGATGAAGAGGGAATCAATGCATGTAACTATTTTCAATCATTGCAAAATAAACAGATGCCAAGACCTAGGAAAGGTTTTTCTAACTTGAGTTATATAAAGATATATATGTTTCTGGTAGGTTTTCTACAATGCATTTCCTTCACCAGTCCCAGCCAGGTGACAGTGGAGTGGGTGTGTGGTACTATACTGTTATGTAGAAAAAAGTAGAATTATCCATCCAATCTTTGAAATGAATTAATCTCAATAAGATGAGTAAAAACACTTCAAAAGATGGAGATGACCTAAAGATTCGGGCAAGGTGGATATTACAAATGGATGGAAAAGTGGTTTGTTCCATTTCTTTTGTTTTGTTTTGTTTTTTGGTACCGGGGATCGAACTCGGGTCCTTGCACTTGCGTAGCAGGCGGCGAAACCACTGAGCTAAATCCCTGGCCAGTTACATTTCTTTGAAGTCCACCACAAACTTCTGCAGCAGATTCATTCAAGAATATGTGTTCAAATGCTTATCTCTTGGGCCTCTCCTCAGATTAAATGAGTCATAGCCTCTGGGGGAGTTCTACATCTTTAATAAATAAACACATATCCAAGCAATTCTTTTTACCCCCCCAGAACTGATGATTGAACCCAAGGTCTTGAGTATGCTAGGTAAGCCTCTACTACTGAGCTATCTGCCACATTCAAATTCAAGGAGCATGAGCTGAGAGTCTCTGAGGTTTTGGATAAGACTTCATATTAGCTGGGCATGGTGCTGCCCACCTGTAATCCTTGGGAGGCTAAAACAGGAGGATTGCACATTTGAGCCCAGCTTGAGCAATTTAGGGACTTACTGGGACCCTATTTCCATATTTAAAAATTTTACAGGGCTGGAGATGGAGCTCAATGTGAAGTCTCTGGATTCAATTCCTAGCAGTACGTTAAAAAAAAAGCCCATAATGCATTGAATCGATAATGTTATGAGTGAGTGGCCGATAGTCTCAGTCCTAATCTTGTTCTAAAACATTCTGTGGTTTCTACTTTAGTTTCTTACCTAAATCTTACAAGAATGTTTGCATTCATATAAGCACGCTTAGGATCCATGGACCTATTCTTGGAGTTTTTTTTACTGATATTCAGTAAATACTATTGTTATACATATAATGTAGTTAGCTAATTGTTATTTCCACTATATGTATACACAGTGGAGTACTGTATACTTTCTTCCTCCATATAGCAAATACACAGTCAAGTAGCTGAAGTGAATTTCCAACTAAAATCTACAGTTATTTACTTGGAAATATCTTCCCTGCCAATCCTGAATTAAGGTTACTTCTATGGAAAAATAAGGGCATCTGACAGAGAATGGAAAATAAATTCATGATATGACTGGAATGAAGTCCACCCTTGACGAAGTGACTGTTCAGTGAGAACAATAGCCATTTGGGAGTCTTTTTCAGACCCTGCACCACTGAGCTACAATTGTGTGTATAATTGTGTGGTGTCTTAAAGGCATTTTGTGTTAGTTTTTTTTTATCAGAAAACAGCAGAAGTTTACCAGAACCAAAAATACTTTTCTTTACATTGTTTAGGAGACTTTCATGCTTTTCGCTCATTCTTTAGAAAATGAAAAGCTAATGCCATGTAATCACAATTTCCTGGGATTCTGAAAAACCATTAAAGAGGCACATTGATGCCCTCTGAATGGAAATACTGTGGCACGTTTTGGATTGGCTCTGTTCTGGGAGTTCTTGATACTCATATGCTCAAATCAGTTTTCAAAGGTTTCTTTTGTATCCAAAACACCCAGACGTCCTGATTTCAACCATGGTGCTTCTGGGTGAATGCAGATGGTAAGTTTTTTCTTCTTTTTTAGAGTAGGGACTTAATTAAAGCTTATATTAATTATATCCATACTTCGAGCTTGACAATGCTTACACTTTTTTTGTATGTATGTAAAATGAAAATCCTTTAAAGTTGTGTTGTCAGCTGAAGTGTCTTCCCTTGCTCGTTCTAGGTTTGCTAAACACAAGCCAAACACTACTCAAAATGAGCTTTATTAGACCCAGGCATAAGAGGAAGATTTTTGGCTGTGTTAATATTTAATTTAAAGACAAAGCAGTACACCTCTCTTCCTGGATATGTTAGGCTGTGTTTTGAAGCTATGTTATTCTACTTAGGCCACTTATAGCTTCCTCCTCCTCCTTTGCTCAAAAATACCTCTGAAGTGTGTGCTTGTTAGTAGAGTCCTGAAGCAATTTTTGATTACCAGGAAAATGGTTGCATAAAAACAAAATTTAGGGACTAGGGATGTAGCTTAGTAGTAGAGTGCTTGCCTAGCATGTGCAAGAATGTGGGTTTGATCCTAAGCAGCCCCCCCAAAAACACAAAAAACAAAAGTATCTGGTGCACTCCCAGGTGTGTTCAACAACCAATATCTTTTATTGCTGCTTCTCATGTACTGAGCATTGTGTCAGGGAAACCCCCACTGTCAGGCATGAAATGGTTCAAAAGAGTGACCTCATCTTTGCCAGTAGTCCTTGGTTCTATGTAAGAGATTTGATTTTGGTTCTCCAATAGAAAGTGGCTCATCCCACCAAGGGAGATCAAACCCTTGCAAAGATCGAGGCCATGAAGCACCCAGGTGGGACAGGTAGAGACCTGCAGCTGAAGGAGCCATGCAAGTACGCAGGGCCAACTGTGTAATATGGGTCACTCTAAAAAGGATCACTTCAGGACTGGACATGGTCTCTGGTCACCCTTGGAAGGGCGAACTCATAGAATACTAGAATTTGTTGTATAGGACTTATTCTGGAATATAAGTTCAGTGATTTTCAATAAATCATTTTGTAACCTTCATTAACTCCGGTGACAAAGAACCTCTTAAAGGAATTACATGTAGAAATATGAACCTACTTTACCTGACATAAGAAGAAAATTTACCTCCATAAATATTAAAGCAGATACATAGCCTCTTTTACCAAGTTAAGTAAGACCTGTTTCCATTCTCCTATGGTACTTGTGATACTAGCCTGTGTGAAAGAGTCTCTCATGTTATTCTGAATGGGTTAAGTAACCAGATTTTGATTGTGTAGGATCCAACATGGTTTTGTGAAAAAGAAACGAAAAGTAAAGTCTGAGACCTGAAATTTTTGAAAATGATTCTGAATAACTCAAACTAAACGATAAGAGATATTTATTACACATCAAATGCATGCAGTGTTCTGATATCACACTGGGAAGGAGAGTGAAAGGCTCCAGAAGGAGAAGGGGGGCGGGGTCTGGCGTAGGTTAACTCTAATCTCCTGCAATGTTTGCACTGGCAGAGGCCTGGGGAGCAGCAGTGCTCAGTGGAGAGGCCCTGTGGAAACCTGATGTGTTCTGTGCCTGTTAAGCGTGGGTGTTTAGCAAAGGATTAAGAATGTGCTCTCTGGAAGTCAATTACCCAGGCCTAAATCTTAGGTCTGTCTTTTCCCAGCTGTCTGGAAGTTTTCCATTTCCTGCCCTGTACAAGAATGAGAGCAGCCACACCCATCGTTTAGGAAAGGAGAAACGAATTTAAATACCTAACGTACATTTATTAGTATTAGCTATTTTCTTCAAGTATTACTGGAACTGATATGTGTTCCATTACATGCTTTGTACTAACTTTGAAAATAATTAATCTATGTAAGTTATATTAGCGACTGTGAGATAACCTGAGGTTTAGAATTCACAACTTCCCAACCACTCTAGTCAAATGGAAATTTGCTGTGCAAAGATTAAGACTCTGTGCTCATAACTGAGAATATTTCAAGGATGCCTGAACGAATTCCATAATTATTTTTCAACTTAATTTGACATAATATAGATTTAGTTCTTATTTTTCGTGTGAATACAATTAATATTAATTGAAGAAAATTCAGATGATTAACTGAAGTAGCAAAAGCACGCTATTGGATTTTTGTATGCATTGATAGTTCCTGTCCACCAGGGGGGGCAGTCCACTCATGGAAACCATGGATAGACATAACAAGAATAAATAAAACCTGTAATTTTAAAAAAGTCACATTTTAAATTACTTTCAATTTCAATAAAACTTTTAGTAGAGCTACAAGCATGTAGCAGAATTGTCCCTGAACTCTAGCAGATGGACAACCAAGAAACATTAGAAAGCAAAAAGTAGCATTAATTTATAACCCAGTCTCAGAGGCTGCCAGACAAATGAGGTACCTAGGGGTACTCTATAAAATAAATTGGACCAGGCTGAATTCAGTGTACAAAGAGGATTTAAATACAATAGAGCTAGTGAAAATATTACAGCTTCAAGTACTTAATACATTGATGATCATCAAAAGGTGTTTTAGATCTCCTATCTCCCCTAAAAGGTGGTATAAACAACAGGAGCTATAAACTATTAGCTTCTCAGTTAAGAACTACATCCTCAAGCTTAGGATTACTGGTCCACATTTTGGTAAGCCTGAAGGCCTTCACATCCAAATGAGTAACCATATTTCAGTGGTTCAAAATTGACATTTAGTCCTGGAGTAGATGGACCCCACAGCCAGAAATGACAAACCATACTTAGAGATAGAAAGAAGTTAAAAATTTGCAACTCTTTTAGGTTTTGATGAAGCTGATTTGGTGGATCACAGTCAATGTGGCAAGGAACTAAGGGACTCTTGAGTTCACACACGGTATAATTTACAGTAATACCAGTCAAGCACAGTGAAAAGATGAATGACCCTGATGTTAAAAGAGCCAAATGCATATCTTAGTGTCTCTACTTTTCACTTACATAATCTTGGGTAATATATATGTAAGAGAGTTTTGCAAAAGTGTAATAATAAGATATAAGGAAGAAATAAAATTAAAACCGACCTGAACATTTTTCTACTATGTGTGCATGGTTGGATCATATATTCATAAAACTCTACCGGTTACAAAGCACTTTTCAATGTACTGTCTCCTTATAAAACCTTCCTCAGGTAGGACTTTGCAAGAGTTGGATGAGATCATTTACACAAAACACTTGGGAGATGCCCAAGGGTCACACAGGCTTGCAATGAAAGGCAGCTATTATTGTTATAACTTGATCCTCATGCCAGTCCTTCAGACTAGAGATGCTCAACTCCACATTGCTGGATTTTTTAAAATCCAAGTTCCAAGAGAAATAAAGGGTGCTGTCCAAGGTCAGGTAGCTGGAATATCAGAGTCTGGACTTGAGTTCACATATGTTTTCTTCTCCTCTAGATCATGTTACAAGACCATATTTACGTAGTAAAACATAAACATGAACAGTATCATAAGGAGGAGTTTGGGCTTTGTTTCCCTTGAAAGAATATAACAAAGTGACAGCCCATGTCAGATGCCAACATTGGCTTTCCTACCCTTCTTTATAGTTCTGTTTTGTGGTCTCACTGAGTCCAGAGTTCCTTCAGTGCATCACTGTAGGACACAGGTTCTTTACCCTCACTGAATATAAGAAGGTCCTGGGCTGTTTTAGAAAACACTGGGGCTGGACCCCAAACCTGTCCAATTAAATCAGAATGTTCTGTAAGAGGTTTCATCCTTTTCCACTCTCTGCAGGATAAATGAATTTGGAACTCAATATCAGTTCCTCCAACTCCAAATGTGATGCTCTTTCTGCTGCCACATGTAAATGTTGGTCCCAAGGAGGCAGTCATAACTGGACACTAATAACAGAAAGGCAAAACTTTAAAAGAGGGAAGATGGTCAAAGAGGTGGATTCCCAGGAAAATTTAAGGGGTGAGGAGACAAACTAGGAAGGAGTCAAATGAAAAAGAATGAATGAAGGGCCAGGGATTTACAGGGATTTAGCTCAGTGGTTCCAGCGCTTGCCTCACAAGTGCAAGGTCCCAAGTTCGATCCCTGGTACCAAAAAAAAAAGAATGAATCAAAATGAACACACTGTTCTCTTTTCTTCAGGTTGATTGCACTGTGTCTCCTCGGAAGTTGAAAAACAGGATTAGTTAGTATGGCAGGCAGCTCTCAAACTT
>NW_004624761.1:25059138-25103709 GCF_000247695.1 Heterocephalus glaber
TAATCAGTTTACTTGGGGGTTGTTTGGAACTAAGAGCGAATAGGAAAGACCGCCAACCCAAATCATTGGGAGCCCATTTATTCGCGCCCACCCACCCTCTCCTCGGCCCCGGTTCCTTGTGCGGGGAAATGCCTTTGAGTAGCCAAGTTTGTTCCTTTGCTCCGAGTGGATAGGGGCGTGCAGTCCGAATCCTCGACAGGTGCACAGCTTTGGTCACCAAAGACCAGTTGTCTGCTGAGCCGCACATTTACGGGATCGCGGTACCCTGCTCCGGAAACAAAGCAACCCCTCCGCTCCGAGCCGAACCCGGGCCCATAGAGAGGGTGCTGGACCCCGGGGAGGCTGGAGGTCAGGGCACTCGCGGCAGCTCCAGCGGTGGCCAGCCTGGGCCAACCGGCTTTGGTCTCAGTGTGTTTTTTAAAGTCGTGACAGGTTGTTAGCAACAGAAGGGCTCCGGGGTCAGGAAGATGCCGCGCGCCCTGGACGACGCTTGCTGCGGCCGGCCCGGCGCGGTGGGCTCAATGTGGTCCGCAGTCCTTCCGCATCTAGGCGGGAGAGTAGGGCCTGAGTTTGGCTTCCCGATAACCCCGCAGTCGGTGGGGAATAGTTGGAGGCTACAGCAAGAGTTTCAGCGCCAGGACACAGGAGGAAGTTGGGGAGAGAGAATTCTCTCCTCGCGGTGAGCAGAGCAGTTTCTGAATTTTCCTAAATCTAAGGTTACTGCTCAGCCTCTAGCTGCTGTCCCAGAGAAACAAATTGAGGGACATTGGGGACAATGAGCGTGAATTTGTGTAGCTATCCCCAAAAATATCTAGAGGAGAAAATCTGCTCTGCGACCATGATACTTCAGTTGATGTCCAGTCAAACCCTCCATTGCGGAAAAGCTGCTCAGGACAGAAAAGGACAGGTTTTGTCTAGAATGGTGCAAAATGAATAAAAAGTAATCGGGGTGCAAGAGGCCACATCTCTGTTCAGGACTTTGGGGATCCCCTCCTTGCCCCAGGTCGGTGTCAAGGGAGGGCAAACCACTGTCTTTTGTTTGTGAGTAAGGGATGTGCACAGTGGCAGCAGCCGAGCAAAGGGGGGAAATTAATTGCAGCCAATTAATAATTAATCCCCTTTAAACAGCTTTATTATCTCTCCTGAACGACAGGGATTTGTCTGATAACCCCCTGAAGACCAAATGTCAAGTTTAACCAAATAGTTATTGCTTTATCAACCCGAGTCTGCAAATAAATTAATCAAAAGCAAATCTGTCCTTTGTGTGGCTCATTTGCTGGTAATGGATGGATATGAAGATTTGCCGATATTATTGTCTGTCATTCAATCTAACAAAGTGAACATTTATTGCATATATATTAAAAATTATCCCGGAATCGAGTGGCGCCGGGTTGCATTTATTGGAGTCTTCCCAGGGGTGAGGTCCCCTCGGATGGGGGCGCATGGGGAAGAGGGAAAGTGCAGGACCAGAGTCCCAAATCTCTTTAGGTCGCTGCGCCGCCTCTGCCCTCTCCCGGAGGCGTCACGCCCCCAGCCTGTGCCCGGGCCTCAGACGTGCCAGGCCACCGCCTGTCGCACGCACGGACAGGGCCAGAGGAGCCAAGCCTGAGGAGCTCAGCTACTGTCTAAACATGAGGCCCGGAGCCTGGAGTGCTCACTAGGGTACTCACTAGGAAATTCAGGGAGGGAATGTGATTGAAGAGAGAGAACCGGGAGGGGACAGCTCTTCTTTGTCTTCTCTCGAGTTACATCATTTTCTAATTAGGCATAAAATTGTCTTCATACACTGGTATTGCGGCCTTCATAAACATCGCCATTATGGTTCATAAGGATGCCATTGTGGGGAGCCCGTCCCAAAATAGAAAGAGCTGGGGAGAGAGAGACCTGGAGTCCGGGAGGCCGGGCTTTGTTCTCCCCTGGGAGAAGATGGATGGCCAGTGTCACACAGATGATGACTTGAGACTATTAGATTGTCAGAGGGAGGAGAATCTTTACCAGCCCCCATCGCTGATGGAGAATTCTGGAGACAGAAGCCAGAGGATCTTGGATGGGAGGGAAAGGCCAGGCAGCTGGATTAGTGGGGCAGATTGGCGCCGGGAGTAGGTTAATGCCTGTACAGGCAGAGTGGAGGGTATTGGGCAGCTGAAATGGCACTCTTTTCCTGGGACTTCCTCACTGCAGCTGCTCTCTGAGCTCAGGATGTACCTGGTCTCAAGCTGACCTCCCACTCCAACCCCATAGCCAACAGGAGTGGACCAGCAGGGCCAGAGAAATGAGAGGGGCAGCGAACTCAGAGCAGTTGAAGGCTATGCCAAGCACAGAAACAATTATTGCCATTATTTGGAGCTGGGACCCAAGCCCAGCCTCCTGCTGAATTGGGGTGGGGGGGCTTGCTAACTGGATGGAGATGGATGGAGGCACCCTGAGCCCCCCGGCAGCCTCGTGTCAGACCTGGGGCAATTACTGTCCCACCAGGGTGGACACACAGCCTGCCACCCTGACCCTGACGTGAGAGCCTATTGGCTGCCAGCGCCACCTTGGAGATTCCCTCTCACCTTTATAATAACCCAACTTGACACAAATAACTCCAGGGTGCTCTTCTACATCTGCTTGACCTCCTGAACCCCTGGAATCTCTTCGCTGCATTTAGTGAAGTTACATTTTTCTTAGATAAGAAAAATATTTTAAAACTGCAAATTCTTTTTTTTTTTCGGTACTGGGAATTGAACTCGGGTCCTTGTGCTTGTGAAGCAGGCACCAGAACCACTGAGCTAAATTCTGGCCTTAAAACTGCAAATTATAGTCCCTTGTCTTGTCTGCCTTCAGTTTGGGTTCTAGTGCATCTTGGACTTGACTTTATTGTGACACAAACCAATTCAGATTTCTTCCTACATAAGCCAGTGGATTGCTGGGTTGCTGTACCAGGCACCTAAGGTGACCTACAGGTGCTTGGTGCTTCAGGCAGTGGGCTAGTCTTCAGAATCTGCTCCTTGGGAAGGAGGAGGAGGACAGGAGCAACGAATGAGGAAGGCAGCCCTAGGGTGCTCACCCCCTGCTCGGTCCTTGAACAGCTGTTCAAGGCGGGGGGTGGGGGGTGGGGGGGTGGAGAAGCCCGGGAGTCTCCAATGTACTCCTGCTGACCTGATCTGCTAAGGGCTGGGGGGCGGCCGGGAAGTGCCAGGCTGGCGCCAAGAGCTGTGTGGCCAGGCGGCGAGACAGGAGAGAGTCAATGGTGATGAGAGGAGGGGAATGATTCCTAGGACTCCCAGGAAATTGCCTGGCCAGGTCACCCTGCTGGAGTTGCCTGGGGATGCCCAGCCAGCTTTGCTCTCTGGGGGTCCCTCTGGCTGGGGGTGGGGATGGGGGGTAGCATTATCCTGCCACTTCCCTGCTGGCAGGCATTTCAGGCCCTGCTGGCTACAAGGCAGAGGATCAGGAGGGGATCTTGGAACTTTAAAGATGGAAAAGCTCCTAGAGGGCAGATGTCCTAGAGTGCTCCAGGTATAAAGGTACAGAAAAGAAAGTCTCACACACATCCCAGGCAGGTTTGGCCTCCTGATCACTCCTAATTCCCCACCTGCTGAAAAAGTATGGGGAGCTGAGCCCAGGCCTTGCCAGAGAAAGCTCTGGAGAGCACAGGTCCTGTAGCCTTGGGGTGACAGGAATTAGCACTTTCAGGAATAAGACCTTGACTTTGCATTTGTATTAAAGCAACACAGCCCCCTCCCCCCATACATAGATCTCAGAATTCCAAAACTCTAGGACCAGTTTTACTTACCTGCTTTCTTTCCATTAAAAGAAAGGACCCTAAAAGATACAAATTCTGGAGTATGGATTTCCTGCTGTCACTCTTCCTGTCATTGGCAGTAGCTATAAACTGGTGGCATCTCTTTGACTAGTGTCCCTAACCCCATTCATTCATTTGTTGGTCTCTAGTCATCCTTTAATTAATTCCACAAATTCTCTGTGAGGAGGCAGCTCCATATGAGATATCAAAGAAAGAGAAAACACTTAGTACTTATCTTGGGGTCAGGGGAGAGCAAACCAGGTTTAGCAGATGGATACTGAAGGGGTCTTGAGCTAGCTAGTTGTGGAACCACAGGGTTACAGGTTCAGCTGAATTTACCAGTTCCTGACTTGGGGACTTGGGTCAGGTACTGAAGGACTGCACTGCAGTTTTCTCTTCTGTGAAATGAGCATCCTGGAGGCAGCATGCTCTGTATCTTTCCCTGTATTTTGTCGGCACATTAAACATGGGATGTTCACAGGCCAGATTCAAGTGGCCATAAAGCCTACACAGGCTTGAGGAAGCCATCTACTTCTGACCACACAGTGGAGGATGAAGTATAGGGAATGTGTGAAAGACATACTAGATGAGGAGTCTGGCTGTCATTGACTGTGTAAAGTTAATTGCTTTATTTAATCTTTCTGAATCTGTTTCCTCTCCTGTGTAGTGGGAATAATAACTGTGCCCTACTTACTCTATAAAGTAGCTGTACGGATCATCTCTGGTAATGTATGTTAATGTGCTTTTGAAAACTAACAAGCATCATGGAAATTAAAAATATGGTCAAGGAGCCACAACTCCACCTTGTAAAAGATCCCCACAGAGATGGCCTGGGATGTATTTCCTTTGTCTTTTGGCTCTGCAAGAACTGGAGGATGCTGAGACTTGGGCAGCAGCTGAGCACCACTGGAATGGTGCACTACTGGCTGGGCTGCAGACAGGATAGGGCATGTTCTTGATTATTGGCATCTACCTGTGGATACTAAAGAAGTGCTCATTTCATATGTATACACAAAGTCCCAGAGAAATCTAGCATAAACAGCAGAAATAGTGCTTTAGTAAGCTTCACCAAATTTTAAGGACTCTGCTGCTTAGAAGTTTCCTTGAAAACAAGATCTATTCTTGATTGAGGAAAAGCAAGGAAAGTAAGAAGCTCTTCTGAAGCTTTTTGGCTGGTCTCCCCTTTGGAAGAAATACTTTTTATCCTCAGCGGAAGAAATAAAACAAAAGCTAAATGTTCCTTTTCTTAGTATGTTCCTCAGCTAGAAACTTTGTTAGATTATTTTAGTTGGGAAGATAGAGAGAATATTATCTTATTTTTTGTGGTGCTGGGGATTAAACTCAGGTACTGGAGATTGAACCCAGGGCCTTCATAGTGGGCTACATCCCTGGCACCCCCTTCCCACCCTTTTGAAACAGGTTTCTCTCAGAATTAATAAGCTACCCAGGCTGGGCTTAAACTTGTGATCCTTCTACCTTGGTCTTGAAGAGTACAGGAATAGATGTCATCTCCTTGCTAAAATGGGTGGAGGAATACTGCCATGGGTTCTGAGAAAAAGGACTTTGACTCTAGGTTTAAAGGAAATGTGTGCCTCTGAGGGCAAAACTTTGGAAGAAGGGATGAGGGATGGGAATGAAGCTCCCAGAAGGAGCAACCCACCTTTCTCCTGATGTTGACAAAGATGGTATTCATCCATGTGGCCTGTGGAAATCATCCAGCACATTCTCAGTTAAGGGAGCTGCCTTTCCTTTCCTTCTCTTAACTTTTGTGTTAAATGTTAACAACCTTATGCTATCTGTTCTGGTGCCATTATCACAGAACATGGGCGAAACCGGTTCTTTTATCTTCATTATGGGGCTGCCTCACTTGCAGATATATGCATTTTTGATATTAAATTCTTTCTCTCATTAAGCCTATGCTCTTGTTGACTTTCATTGACCCCCTGCCCTAGCCCACAATACTTTTCCATATTTAATATTGAAACATTTTTCTCAATACCTCTCTTAGCTCTGTTGCCATCCATTTGACGGCTGTCCCTAATGGCCTGTGCTGTTTGCTCAGTTCTTGAACTTGGTGGGGTCACACATTCTTAAACAGTGATGTTCTCTGAATGTCCACCCTTGCTGTCCACCCTAAGTTGCCCTGTGTCACAAGCTCTGCCCTTTTCTCCGCCCCTAACTACCAACTGCTCCTAATCACTTAAACAAACACCTTTCCCTAATGGTGCCCCAGGCCCCCTGAGCCTTTTGGGTTTTGTTTAGCTGAGCTGCTAATGCTCTGCTTGGCCCACCGGCGGCTTGGCCTCGCTGACCTGCTACATCGTGGCTCTTCTCCTTGGAGCGCCTGCCTTGTCCAGCACCCCCTGGGCCAAAGGCCAGGGTCCGGGCAGGATCGACCAGCTGCTTGAGGTGGCCACAAAAGACACCAAAAGACAACTTCGGCTTGGAGCGGGCAGATGAATGTATTCATTTATCTTTCTCCTCTCCTCCCTCCCATCCCATTCTATCCACAAACTCAATCTACTGCCTGGCTTGAAACAAGACAAAGGGAGAACATTGGGAAGGGGGGCAGGAGAGGCCCATCTCGCACCAGAAATCTTAGCTCCCTTCTTGGGGGCCTTCTGTTCAGTTTCACAACACTTACAAGACCAATTTCCAGAATTGAAGTTGCCTGGTGTTTTGATTCTTCCTTTGCCTGTGCATTTGTGCCCTGAAGGTCCTTTCCAAATGGATACTAATTGTGGGGGCTGCACGCTGCTGGCTGCTCCAATGCCCCAGGGCCCTGAGGACCTGCTTCTCAAAGCCTTAATTGACAAGGACCTGTCTGTATTTAGGAGCAGCTGGTCCAGAGCGTTGGCACATCAGTGCAATCTTAACGCAGCATCCCTAGCCCGAGGAGGATGAGGGTAAATGTGGTTAAAATGAAGGAAGATTTATAGCCGGCCCCCTTGGGTAATAGGACAGAAGACAGCTCCCAAGATTTCCCCCTACGACTGGGTTCATTCATCAGCTCCCAGGCCTGGTAACAGGGTAGGAGGCACGTCCAAGCTATTATTGCTAAAGGGGGAGGGAAGGAGGCCCACTTGGAACAATTAGGCAGGTGACAATATGCCGCTATAATGCATCGCCCCCAAAACTGGACCGGCTGTCTCTTGCTTCTGCGGGCCTCGGCGCCGGTCCTCTGCCTCGGTCTGGCTCTGGGTCAATGGTGGCGCCGCCGGCAGGCTGGGAAGGGAGAGGAGAGGGAGCTTGGCTGCCCGGCCCAGGAGCAGGGAGGAATTCGGTGGCCGCTCCCATTCCTCTTTTGGGCGTTTCACAGTCCCAACTCGCCTGGTGGGGTTGATTGCATAGACTTGTTTCTCCCTCCTGCGCCCCAGCGGGCGCGCCGGGCTCCCCACTTCCCGACCTCACGCTGTGAGCGCCTTTCTGAAACCTGCTCGCTCCGTAGCTACGGCATTCAGTCGGCTACAAAGAAGGTTTATTGGTTCAAGAGGAACCCGGTTTTGTTGCGATGTGTGGGAAGTACTTTGATGTTTGCCCAGTTCGCACGTGTGAACAGGGATAATGGGTTTGGGCATCTTCATTGAAATTTGAAGTTTTTAAAGCAGAAATTCCCCAACTTTTGCCTGTTTTTCTCAACTTTTTCTTTTTCTTTTTTTATTCCTTCAGGAACAATGCCAACATTGAAGCCCTCGGTTGGAGTCTGCACAGTTGGAGATCTTTGGTGCCATTTTAGACATCTTTGGATTTCATCAATCAAACTGACTGCAATTTTCCATAAAAACCCTGAATTTGGGTCAGAAAGTGGGCAAAGTAGATAAAGATCATTCGAGCTGTCTTATAAGATGATAAATAGATATCCTTTCAGGCCAACAATGCCAAAGTGCAGTTTTGTGATTCTCTTCCATGGGTTTTGAATGCAGTGAGTCGAAACGATTTCTACATGTTTTCCCATGGTGTAGGGGGTGTCTTTACATACTTGTCATTAGTAGCCTGACCTTTTTCCCCACTGAGTTGCCAAGTGTGTTATTTGCTTTGAGTAATTTTTTTCGTGGTGTGAGTGTGTTTCCTCCAAAACACAGAAAAGAAAACTTCAAAAAATTTGTTCAAATTAATAGACTATGGGTCTGATCTAGATAATTTCCTGCAAATAGACTGGTTGCAGAAGGCCAAGAGTTGGTATAGAATTTCCATTTGGTTTGTGGTTGCTCTTAACCACACCATTTTGACACCATTTTGGACCCCATGCTGGGATGTAAATGCATTTTTCTAAGAGCAGCAGCAGCAACAACAACAGCACCCACTGGCACTATGTCCTTATTCTTGAACTTGACTAATGGATTTTTTCTATCAGCCAAATAAAAGGAAACACTAAAAGAAACAGCAGAAGGAAACCACAAAAGGATATTAACCCAATATCTCCAGAGAACTTTCAAAATGTTAGGTGAAATGGTTTCTTAGTAAAAAGAGCCTTTTGTACCTTTCCTCTTCATTATTAAAAAGTTATGTTTATTTAGCATATCCTATTATGGTCACTTTCAACTCATTGTTTCAGTTTAATTACCCCTTCTTTTGAATCTTATTGACTCCTGTCAAAAATGTTTTTATTTTGATAATCCCTTCACTCAATGTTTTTGATTAATCAGGAGTTTTTAAAGCTTCTGGAATAATCACTGGTTCTTCATGAAGAAACCATGATTGTCATTCTTGGTCATTTGGGACTATTCGATGTGTCCTTATGAACCCATATATCTCGTGGGAGCACACACAATTATGCAATAAACACTTATTTTTTCTTGATATAGGACTCCCCCGCACCCTAACATCCATCACACAAGCATCATCTCCTTTCTGTGCTTTGCTTTTCCAAATTTGCTAAATATCAAATGTATATTACAAAACATCTGTAGACCAGAGTGTGGTACAGTGGGAGTTAATTACTGTTATTAACTTACTGGCTTTATTAGTTTTGAATGAGGCACATAGCTAAGACTACAGTTAGTTAAGTACTCTTTATTAGCTAAAATAATTTGCAATTTTTGGAGAGACCTCATGTAAGATTTAAAATGGCAATTGGAGATTTAGAAAAAGGTCACTACCTCGCCTCATTTGTCTTTTATAATTATTGCTTTCAAGTCCTCACCATTACAACTTAATGTATGGCTATTTGAATGACTATCTCACTCCTTCAATACCATTTTATCTATTTTTACATTTTACATAACAAAATATATGTCTACTAAGTGGCATTTTAATTTAAAAAGCATCTTCTGAATTTCAAAAAGACCACTGCATATAGTAAACCCATGAAGGGAAAAAATATAGCTATCACAATTATTTACCTAAAATATTTAAATATATTTAAACTGATCTCTTTTTCACTCATCATATTTATTTTATTTTACTTTTATTTATTTATTTTTTTTGGTACTGGGGATTGAACTCAGGACCTTGAGCTTACAAGGCAGGCACTGGAACCACTGAGCTAAATCCCTGGCCCATCATCATATTTATTTTAAATATATTTATGGTATCCATAGTATCTACTTAGTAAGGTGAGGCCAAGGAGAAAGTGGAACAGAAAAACCAAAAATCAAAATTTTGTTAGTCACTTCCAATCAGGGTAAATGGTAAAGGGATGTGTGAAGTCATTATATAAATAAATTAAATGGGCCAGGGATTTGGCTCAGTGGTTCTGCTGCCTGCCTAGCAAGCACAAGGTCCCAAGTTCGATCCCTGGTACCAAAAAAACCTAAAAAAAAACAAAAACAAAAACCAAAAAAAACAAAACAAAACAAAACAAAAAAATAAGTAAACTGGTAGAATTTTGTTCACCATTGAAGTGTATTTTATGTAACTTCTTTCAGAAATCCATCTACTACATCAAATAGTTACTTAAAAACTTTCAATTTTGGGATTTTAACATGTTCTATATACATAGTAAAAGCTATTTGATTACTGTCATTGTTGTGAGAGCAGAGGCCCTATTGATTAAAGGAAAAAAGTCAAACAGTTATATGCAATACACTATGTTCTATAAAAATAGCGTGAAGAACAAATGGTGAAGTATACTCTTGAAGCTTCAGATATGAAGTTATGTTCTGGAAACATGTATTTGAGTCTGTGACAGTAATTTGGCTTTGTGAGCTACTGGTTCTCCTAAGCGTCAGAATTATAGACTCAAGAGGAAATATCTGGGTTGGTTTGATTTCCCATGATTCAGATGAGTCAGCTAAGCCTGAGCAGATAAAGTAGTGGTCATGCTATGTTCATGACAGTGGTTCAGTACTTCAAGTGTAGCTGTAGCTTTTCCCTCCTCTCTTGCCCTTGACTAAATCAAGAATGTTTCTCCATTTTTCTTCCCCATATCCAATACACACACACACACACATACACACACACACGAGGAAGGGGGACCCAGAAGACTTTTATATCCAGTTCTTGTGAGATCCTCCCCCACAGACACCATACTTTTAATAAGGTAATGTCTACAATAGGCCAAAGGAAGAACAAGGTCAGTTAAATCAATGCCAATAGCCCATTTGGGGAGTTAGGTGTAGGCATTTTCTTTTCCTTTCTAGGAAGATATTTGTTGCTGAGAACTATCTAAACTCATGGTATTCCCATTTATTTTTCCCTGTTTACAATAAAATGAAGGAAATTAAAATGTTCCAAGATACACATACACATATCTATCTATCTATCCATCATGTATCCACCTATCTAGAGAACCCAAAAAGCTGAGGTGAGAGGAAAAGCAAATATTTGGAGCTCCAATTATCTAGTCTGCCTATGAATAAATCTTGATTTTATTGTATAATTCATTCTTAAGAAGATTTTTTTCCCTTTGGTGCTTTAGATCAAACCCAGGGCTTTGCACATACTAAGCATACTAATCATGTGCTCCACTACTGAGCTATACACACCAACCCTATGTAATTCATTCTAACTCATGCATCCCAAGCAATCCATGTACAATTCACTTCATATTCTAATACCATAATATTTTAAATCCATCATTATGTATAAATCCATAATTTCAAAATAATCAATTATGCTTTTCAAAAATCTTTTGAAGCTTATGTTAACATGTACAATAAGCAGCAATAACATTTTTTTGATTTTCAATAATGACATTCATTAACTTACTATCATTACCTCTTCTATGAGGGTGATTATCTTGGTAGTTATTGTCAAATCTTACCATTTCTGAAAATGATGAGGTTAACTAAGAATTTTGGGAGGAGTTTAAAAGGCCATACAGAATTAATAATTTAAACTAAACCTATCTCCTCTTCTCATCTAGCTGGGTAATTCAAAGAAAAGCCATCTAGGTAGACATTGCAAATTTTCAGAGTGATTTGACCTTCTGGTCCCAATCTACCATTTAAAAAATTACCTGCTAAAAATGGTACATTACCACTGTTTTGCAAATATGCAATACCATTTTACTTTAGAGTGTTTTCAAGTTTTAATGAGAATTTAATAACCTTTGATTTAGAGGTAATCAGAGCAAAGATTTTGAATTTAATAGAGGCTAACATACGGGCAGGGTTTTAAAGAGCCATTCCCATCCAACCCCCAAAATGACTTCCATCAGCAGGTATCCCAATGTTTATTTAATGAAGAAATGTATGAGCAGCTGCTGTTTCCCAATTTCAGATGTAGTTATCTTTTATTGCTCTGCAACAAACCAAGAAGAAGAACAGATTTTAGCTATAATTTGAGATCACTATTAAATATGTAGGGCTAAACCAGTAGCATCACAAACAAGAACAATGAAGCTTAGGGAAGAAAATCAAATATAATAACTCTGGGGATGGAATCTGTGGGGTTTTTTTGATCTTTTGCTTAGTTTGTAGGTCATGCAAGTTTTAAAGTTTAGATTAAGCCTTAAAAGCCTTTGTATAGATAAATAAAAATCCCATCTGACACTGATTTTTGATTGACCTCATGGTATTACTGCAGATGGACATGAGGTTAATTTCTGCTATCCAGGGCATGGGAGGCATTGCCAACATCCTAATATTTCTCCTAACCATGCCAAGGAAAAAACTGATGGGCAACTGGGGCGATGATATGGCCTAGAGAATTCATGGGGCAATTGCTTCCAGGACAGGCATTCTTACAGAACTGATAATCTAACCATGAATGCATTGTTCCTACTTAAATCCAGGTCTCCTGTGGACTTGGGGCTTGTACATATACCAGTATTCATTTCTTTGGTACATGTGTGCTTTTTGAACAAATATGAATTAGAGGAATATATACTGATTGCTCTCACTCATTATCAGTACGTATGTTGGACCTCCTAAAAAGGTCAATGTTGGTATTTGGCAACTTTAATAGACTCTCTACTTAAGATAACAATGATAAGAACTTTTAAAAGATATTTAACTTTGGCCTTGGGGATGATTAACTACAATCTTAACAACCTTTCCTGATATTTCTTGTGAACAGTTCCCAGGTTTGGTGGGGGGAAATAATTTAAGAACAGTAGCTGAGTCTACTATAAAGTGGCCTATTATAATATACATACTGAAGTTAAGTTAAAGTTATAATTTTAAATTTTCCATCCAGGGCCAATAAAAACTAAGAGTTCTTTTAGAATGCAGGTTTTCGTTTTCTTTTGTTTCACTGCTATACATAATTTAAAATTTTAATGTGTTTATTGGTAACTAAAGTAAATTATCTGATTTAGACTCTCAGAGGCCCTAAGTATTTTATGCAAATTCCTACAGTGAGGTTGAAAGTGAAGATAGAGGAGAAGAAAGGAGGTAATCTGAACTATTACTCAACTTGAATGACTTAGTATAGGTGAGGACCATCAGTTTTGATGAACCCATAATTGATCAGTATTGCCTGTTATGGATCTGGCAAATGGGTTTGCTGGTGGCCTGAGTGCTGTGGCCCGCTCATAACAAGTATTAGGAAAGTGGTCAACAGCCTAGTTAGACCAAGGACTCTCCAGAACAACTGGTTTAGAGGTGGGCACGCACACTTACCAGCTGTGTGTCCTTGGGCAAACTACTGCTCCTAATCCTCCAGTAGGGCTAAAGGATTGATGCAGTGTCCACACTTGTTACAGTGAAGAGGCTTCCTCTCAGTCCTTGCCTTGGCCCAGAAGCTCTCACACCACGTGTCCCTTGGGAAAGCAGCCACAGCCCAGGCGCTACCTCCACTGGGCCCCTGGCTGCTCACACCTTAGCACCCTGATCCTTCTGAGCCTGGGCGAACCAGGGCCTTCCCACCCAGGAGGACAGCAGAGACCTGGAGGGGCGCAGAGAGGCAGACAAGTTAGAGGGAGCTGCGGGGACACTCGGGGTGCATGCTAATGAGCAGCGCAGGCGGAGCAAGAGCCGTGCCCCGGCCGGGGCACGCGATGCCAGTCAGGCCGGCGGGGGGCGCACAGCTCACGGCAGCCTCGCGCCCCGGCTTCTCAAAGCCCCTTTCAGCAGCTCTGCGGGCTCCTCACCAGAGGAGTCTGGAGCGACATAAAAGAGCATTATGAAAATTATAATATCAGCCAGAGAGCATGTCCACGGAGGCAGCTCTGCACCTTTGAGGCATTGAGCCTCGTTCAGCTGGGCCGGGGGGCGGGGGGGGGGAGTATCCGTTTGAATTCGGCCCTTGAATACGGGCTGCCACCACAACAGTGCCTCCTTTATCTGTTGGCCACTTCTTCTGCTTGCTCATTCCCTGGCGGTTCAGCACCTTATATCCTTATGGGCAGGGGTGTGGAGCAGAAGTGGGGGGCCCCCGATTCACAACCAGGCCGGGACAAGGATCCTTGACATTCCGGTCCCCACGAGAAAAATAAACGAGACTTTCTAGGGCTCGAGGACATTTTTGTTCAGTGGGGACTGGAGGGGTAGGGGTGTCAAGGGCTGAGAGTCCTTGTGGGAGTCTGGAAGGAGTGGATTCGGAGCGTGTGCCCCATTTTCTTGTCCATGTGGCAAGCGAGAGATGCCAGCATGGGGCCTTTTCCCACCAGAGCTTGGTTCCAGCATCTGGAGTTATGGGGCGGCAGGTGGAGAACACCTCGAGGCTCAGTCTGGGTGCAGGCCGCTGGGTCCTGGACAAGGACCTCACACTTGGCTCCAGTGCTGGAGAGAACACCAGCCAGCGCCTTAGAAGTGAAGAAGCTGGGGAGAGTGGACCCCGAGCGCGGGTCCCCTAGCGGCCTGCAGGGCGCTCCATTTCTTTGGCCCGACTCCCACTGAGGTCACAGCACCCGACGCGCTCCGACTCCTTTGCACCCCGAGGCGGAATTCGCACGCTGGGGCCCCAGGTGGGTCTGATCTATTATCGCAGAGGAGTTGCCCCACTATTCAGAGTCCTGTCCATTGTCTTGTTAATCATTATCTGTTTCATTACAGACTGCTCAGGACCGCCATAAAGCTTTTTAATATTAACAAGGCCTGGCGCAGGAACCCCACTTCGCGGTGCTGAGCGACTCCCAGACAGCGCAGGTGTCGCATTGCAACCTGTGCAGGCGGCCGCGGCAACCCCGGGTTAGAGCTCTGTGCCCGGGGTGGAAGAGGCAGGTGGCGCGGGGTTCCAAAACAAAACCAGGGAGAAAAACTATAAACAATAACAAAAGCCGTGACCCACACAAAGGGGTTTGGCTCCAACATGTGAGCCAGAGTTGTTTAATTCCAGGGAAAGGGAAGGTGAGAGTTGGAGGCGGGGAACGAAAGGGTCCGCTTAGGCAGGGACGTGACATTTCCTGTGGTGAAGCCTGCATTGGCTAATAGAGATCTAATTGATGGGTGAAGTCCCATTTCCGCGCGCTCTCCTTTATTGCTCCATCCAGTCTGTTGCAAAATATAACCTTAATCTGATTTAGCAATTCCTCCAGGATTCAGTGTGAGCTTGCAGCCCAGAAAAAAAAATCGTTATTAAAAAAGTTAAAATTACCGACTTGGATTTGGTGCGTCGCCTTTTAAAAAAAAAAATCTTGTCCCTGCTCTTGACATTTAGCACTTTCTCTTTTTGTAATCGCCTGGTGTTTTATGGTTATTAATAACCGCAGTGTTCAGGGACCAGCTCAGCGCGCGTTTGTTAGGGACGTGAAAAAGGCCAGGTGTGGCAAAGGCCACCGGTCCGTGGGCTGCGGCTTGGGGCCTCCAGCCAGGAGGATTCGCACACTGCCGGATTAATTTAAGGTTTCCTAATCCCATCCTTACCCTAATATTCCCCTGGAGGCCGCCCAGGGACAGCGGCCTTGGTCTGGTGGCTGATGGTGGGAGGGGTCAGGGCTGAGGAGGTGTCTTCACCTTGCCACGTTAGCTTACCAGTAAGGTTTACACTTGATCTTAGCCAAAAGGCTGAGAAGTGATGACCAGTAAGGTTTAAAAGTAACAGCACAGGGTTCAGGTGACGTTCACCACCAGGCAGATGCCTGATCCATAGAATAGTGGTTATTTCGGTGCAAGAACAGATCTGGGGGTCCACTCAGGGTTCTGGGTGGTACTGTATGAGATGAATCTGGGCTCATGTTTGAAAGCAAAAGGGGTGTTAGGAGACCTTTTAAGGTCATGGCTTTCTTGCTGCTAACTTCTCTCCCTAATCCCCAGCCCCACCCCTTCTCTCCTTTAAGTACAATATGTGTCCTCACATTGGTGTTGGTGTTCAAGGACTGATTTCACCTGGGAATAGTAACAGGCCTATTTTGTTTACATCTTCTCCTAATAGGTTGGGGAAGTCCCTTAGGACTAGGTATCTGACCTCTATCTAGATATGTGATATCACATCACAGACATTTTAAGAAAAATTTCACAAACAATAATGCCTTCCTGAACTTTTCTTTGCTATGTCAACAAAGCTGTGTAAGAGAAAGGATGGGGATTAAGCCCACCAATGACTAGCTAGCTATATGATCTGGGTTAAATTTGATCTCTCTTAGTCTTTTTTATTTTCCACCTTTAAAATGAGATTGAGAATATAATGCCTGCTCTAGCTACCTCCATAGGCCATTGTGAGGCAATTTGTGAGAAAGCTCCTATAATGTTTTTATAGAAAAAGTAACTATCTTGAAAA
The DNA here is from genome assembly GCF_000247695.1 of Heterocephalus glaber. The sequence goes on from NW_004624761.1 coordinate 25,074,968, forward strand.
CCTAAACTTACAAATCAGAGTCACTAGTCAATAGAAGAGCAGTTTAGAAAATTGTAGGAATCTCTTTTATCCAGATAGAGAACTAAGTTTTGTGTAAGTCACCTGAGTAATATTTGAATAATTCATTTGGCTTCAGAAGCACCTAGAATCAGTGTTGGGCTTGTTTCTTGCCCTCAGCCCCCCCAGATTTGTTGTGTTTTTAATCAGCTGCATTTATTACTCTTGAAATAGTGCCAGTTTCACCAGCAAACAAGTAAGATCTCTAAGAAGTAAGACTGAAGAGCATGCTGCTCCTCAGACTGGGAGGACCCCTGGTTTCCCAAGTGCAGCTCTCAGAAATTCCTGGACCAGACTCCTGGCCTACACAAAGAGTGAGGCCCATGTATCTGGTGGCCATGTAGTCATCTTGTGCAGGTTTGTATGGCCTTTTCCATGGTTGCAATGTGAGCAGTGGGAAGGACTGCTTAGGCATTCCGGGGCCTGTATCCTTGCTACAGCGTCCTTGATGGGTTTAATGAGGCGGAACACCGTGAAGGAGATGTGAACTGGTCCAAATGATTGATGAAGCCAGGGGCAAAGCCCAGGCTTTTCCAGATAAAGCCCCATACAGCTGGTGATAAAGGCGGGATAGTGGCAGGGCTGGGCTCCTTCAAAAGCTGTGGCCCAAATGCATTGAGAGGAAACAGGGAGGGAAGGTGCTCTGTTGTTACCTAATCAGTTCATGCACTAAGCCACCAGCCACCAGCCACAGAGAGCAGGGGAGGGCTGCAGCGGAAGTGGGGAGGGTGAAAGGCGAACCTCCAGGCTCTCTTTTACACACACACACACACACACACACACACACACACAGAGCTGCTTCTCTTCTTCCCTTCTGGCTGAGCAAGGGCTAGATCACCCTTAGCTAGATCATCTGGTCATGTCAGATGTCTGAACACTCAGCATTGCACCAAGGTATTGCCCTGCGTGGGGTGCAGGGAGAGGTAGCAAAGACCCAAGAACCATAAAAGTCACTGGCCCATGGCTTGGCAGGCCTTCCTCAGTGTTAGAGCAGCTGCTGGCTCCCTTCTTAGGCAGTAGAAGGCAATTATTAAAACAACAGCTCTGGTTATTGAAAGTGAGAGAAGGGTGGGACAGGAGGAATCCCAAGCCCACTCAAGGATTTCAATGAAACAGAGATTTCTTCTATTTCTTTGTTATAAGCAACTAAAACAAAACAAGATTCATTGGCTTAGGTTAAAAGCAAAGCTAAGTAGTTTTTTTCTACACGCAGTGTATTATTTTCTAAAGGATAGTGTACTATAGTTCTCATTACAGGTAAAGAAGACAGTAGTCATTTGGCTAGAAGTAATTGTGGAATTAAAGTGCACAATGGCAGGACAAGCAATAGTTACAAAGTGAATATAAATATGGCAGCCGGGTCTGAAGTTCAGCAGCATAGAGCATGTTCAAGAGTGTGAGGTCCTGGGTTCAATCCCCAGAGCTCCCCACCCCCCAATTCCGAGAAGGTGGAACTCTCTGGTTAAACCATTTAGACTCACCAAGAACTAGAACAAGAGTTGGAAGCTATGTTGCTTTTTCTCTCTTGGACCTCAGGGGCTGGGGAACATGCAGACTCTTTTTTTTTCACTACTCAGTGTCAATTTATAAGCACTTGTAGGTATGGAAAGGTTAGTGAACATTTCTGTACAGATAGTGGAAACCATGGGTATTGATAGTAGCATAATTTTGACACAGTTGTTTATATATAACCTTTACCTGTGAGTTTTAGTCACTGCCTAGAACTTGTGCCCCCCCCCCCGAGAATTAACCCAAGGCTTTTGCACTGAATTACATTCCCAGCCTCTTATTTTTATTTTTCACTTTGAGACAGATTCTTGGTACTTGCCTAGGCTGGGCTCAAACTTGTAAGCCTCCTGTGTCAGGCTCCCAGAGTGCTGGAACCATGCCACAACACCCAGCTTCTTTCTCTCTGTCATGGCCCTAACTGTATTTAATATATTCTCTGTTTCAGAGATTGTTGATAATGATGCTGGTGCCCACGCAGATGTGAGAGATCTGTAGATGAGGCGATCAGGAAAAACCACTACTTCTGTTTCTTAAAACACTCGTGTAGACACTAGCCTTTTACCATATCAAATAACATTTGCATAATATAATAATTCATTTTATTTTCACTATACCTGTTAACTGCAGCTCACTTCTTTAGTCCCTGTGCTTTCAGTTCAGAAGAGAAGCTCCTAGAGGACAGTGTTCTGTCTACTGAATGATTATAAGCAGACAAAGCTTAGATAAATCATATGAGGTTATCATTTAAGAAAAAATAGAAAATTGCCTCAGGATTTTTTGATAAGGAAAGGTATTTTAAAAATTAACATTTTTTTCTGATTATAAAGCCATACATATTTTTAAAAGTTTTTGTGTATATTATTTTATGATTCTTTAGAAAATATTTTATAACCACCTTTCTTAATAATACATTAATATCTGTGACTTCCTTTGAAAACTTTCTCAGTATATCATATTGAAGTGAATCCTTTTTTTTCTTTCTTGAGCTTCTAAATATATGCTCATGGAAATCTTTAAGACAGTAGAGATCAGGCCTGAAAACAATTTAATCTTGGGTATAATTAGGGGCTTGTTTGAGAGAAGAGGATTACCCTCTTAAAAACATTTAATTGCAGTTAGTATCATTCACATAAAATCTTTATGGCCACATCGTTTATCAAATTGGGTTTAGAATTGAAATATTCATCCATATAATTTGGATGAATGCAACACATTTTCTCTAAAAATATTTTTATAGTTATAAGACAGTGTAAAACATGTCTCTCTAAGTGTGTTTTTAAGTGAAAAAAGAGATTTCAAGCTTATACTCTGTAATTTATTCCATTAAATTGATTTATTCATTAACTCCTTACCTCTCTCCCTCTTGTCTGTGAACAAAATATAAACCCAAGCCTTTTGAAATAAAAGGCCTGTGTATGTCTCTGGGTCCCTCATATCAAGTAGCAGTACCTAGTATTGTTATTCTAAGAATAGAACAAATTAAGTTTCCCCAAAGTTGGCCTAAATTTCTGATTGAAGGTCCTAGCAGGTTTGATGGGTAAGGAACTTCCACATCTTTAATGGGAACCTTGCAGCAATATGCTTACAGAAATTATCCAGGACAAAACACAGTTCACTTTTTATGCAATTATTTTCTAATACATGCTGGAAATAGATGCACCTACAAAATAGACTGTAATTACCTTCTGTACAGGAAAAGTTCTTACCTTTTTTTCGTATTTCCAAGTTCCTACTATTTAACTGGATTTTAAGAAAAATTATAAAGTAGGTTTTGGTACATGGGTGAATCAGCACTTTTGTATCTTAAACATTAAAAAGAAAAATGATTTTAAAATAGGGATAAGATATAGAAAATATTTCATAATTAATTTAAGTATATATGATTACTTATACTTAGAGAATGTTTTGCTGTAATCATGATAAAGATGTTAAATATGAGAAAAAATTTTTGGAAATGAGCTTTTTTTTAATAAAAAAAACTGCTAGACATAAAATAAGTCTCTATTCCTTTTCCTCTCCACTATTAATGCAAGTTTTGCTTTTTCATTAAAAAAGAAAATAGTTAATTATTACCTCCTCACTTAGTTTATTTTAAGGAAGTGCAAGGGAATGAGCCTAAAATCCCATTTAAATTTTTTAGGGGTTGGATTGTTACTTAATTTCTTTTCATGATAAATAACATTATTTTATTAGCTTGTTCAATCATCATTATTAAATTTATCTACCTAGTTGCATAGCTATTTCTTTACACTTATATTTTTCCAGAAATACTTTATTTGCTTAAAATTACACAGTGAAAAAAAATTTTACTCTTTCTCTGAAAACTAGCTGGCTGTGGAATAAAAATGACGAAACATTTTATGTGCTTAGTCCTCACTGGGTCTCTAGGGAAATCTGGAAAGAAATGACAAAATAACTAGCTATAGTGACTGAAAAATTGCATTTGTTCAAGTGTAGGATGGAATTTCATAAACATTGGGATTTACATAACTATTTATGTGACTATAGAGTTTCATAAGCAGGAAGTATTGATGTTTGATATTTACATGGCTATAGTTTTAGTACATTTGTTTGATAGTGATGCAGGTGAGTTTTGTTTGTATATTTAAATGAGGCTTCAGATAGCTGCATTCATATTCTTTTTATTTCTTATGTCTTTTATAGTAAAAATAAATCAAAACAAAGAAATGTCAACCCATGGCCATAACTCAAGTACAAATTCCTTTCTGATAAAGCTTTGAAGTCCTTAAGTTAAATACACCAGCAAGATATAAAAGTTTGACTCTTAGAGTTGAATATTTTTATCCATATTGTGAATAACAAGATTTCTCCTCAGCTATTAAAATATATTCTCAAATGGATTTATAAAAAAGACTGGTTATTAGTAGTGTTTTAGAAAGAACTTAGGTATAGAATTGTTTATATGCCTTTTTCACACTTGGAACCTTAATGTTCACATGATTCATTTTCTTTACACATATGAAACATGTTCTATAGTTTCAAAGACTGTCTTTCTAATCACAGCTTTGAAAAATAAATGCCATTCACATTATAACTTTCAAGTATTCTAGGCACACTTTGTAAGACTCCTTTTATTATATAATTTTCCCACAAGTTTTTATGAGAAATAGTATTTACCTAATTTTCTCCATAAGCTATGTTTTCAATAGGTTCTCTCCATGAAAAGGTATTTCCTTATATATCTCAGTTTTTGTTGTGATTTTCATTGTGTATTCTGGTTTGGGAATGCATCTTAAAACACTTAAAGTTATTTAAGAAAAAAATTGCCCACTGGAGGTGAATAAAATGCACAACAAAGATTAGCTTGGGAAGTGTTCAATGTGCCTTGTTTGCCTTGCTTTCTTCAGAAGGCACTCCCATCAGTGGTCAGTTATAATAAAGGAAGAATAAAGTTCCTTGATGTATACGGAAAAAAAGCTGCCTGCCGTTCCTTTCAATTGCTCCGTTGCCCAGGCAGGCCGGCCTCCAGCCAGAAGTCAGCAGGCAAAATTCAACAGCCACGCTTCAAAATGTTAGTAGCAGCTATCAATGCATCCATAACTCTTAGCCCTCTAGATATGGGGTCATCTTTCAATACTACCCCACTGTCATATACAACATTTGTCTTGTCCCACATTCAACTGATTGTGTCAAACTATGAGTGACTATATAATACACATATACAACAGCACAATAGAAACAATAATCTCCAACCCAGTTTCTTTATTTATTTGAGTGCTATTACAAAGTTTCCTGCCGTAAGGAGAAGCTGGGGAGGCTGCGACGTGCTCCTTCCCTGCAGTGGATGTTAAGAGTCGAAGCTCTACAGAAGAGTCAAAGCTCTGGAAGGCTTAAGGACAGAATGCACTTGCTTTGGTTTTATCCAAGAATCCAGCTTTTCCATTACTTTGATAACTAAATTTGTTTACTTAAGTCCTGTAGTCACTACTTATATATGTAGAAAATATCTTCTTAAAAAGTATAATATGCTAATATTTATGTCTTATTGCTAGAAAAGTAATAGGTTATCTAAAAAGCCATTTAACTCACCTTAATTTTTTAATGCCACTGATTCTTTGACCCAAAAATTCCTATTTGCAGAAGTATATCTTATTTTGTTGTAATGGAATCCAATTTACAAAATCATAGTGTGATATTAATGATATGATTAGCTTAGATTTTTTCCAAAAAAAAAAAAAGCTTCCAGGGGAAAAAAAGTTGATTTCAGAGAATGATTGCATTTTTCTTTTGAATCTACACCTGCCATAAGTCGTGAAATGTCAACAAGTCAATAGAGGACATTTAATTATTTAGTCACTGGAAAGGTTGACGAGGCATTTAGATCCAAGCCTGAATGACTGGTTAAAATAATATTGAGAAGGACTGCACTCAATTGAGCACTATCACATAAAGGAGAGATTTATTATGCTAAACAGTAGTAAACATTTAAAAGCCACAATACAAACGCTTTTGTAATTAGAACTTGTATGAAGCTAGTAGGTAAATATCATTGTTAATTTTTTTAGACAATTATTTCATTTTGTGATTACATTGTAGTATTTCTGAGCAATAAAAAGCACACTTTTACCATGACAACCTTCTAAGAAAAATGAGAAAGAAAGGGATTCAGGAGAGCAATGTACTTTTCAGTAATCAAAACACTTGCTTTGTTCAAGAATATGCACCCATATATAATTAATAAGAAAATGACAATCAAAAACCAAATTGCATGGGGAGAAGAACATAGTGGATCTTAACTCAGGTGTAACAGATTATTTTTAATTCTTATACACCACAGAGTGGAGAGTCATTGAAAGCAGAGTTAGTCTCCTCCGGAGTATGTTCAAAAAGAAAATGAATCTTGTAAATATCCTCGCAAAAGTCAATTCTCTTTCAGCAGTCAAACAATGCTCTTGTAACATAGCTGCAAAGTACGTGGGGTTTTCAGCCACACTGTAATATTTTTATAGCCCCGCAGTCACCATCTATTCCATATACACAAACATCCGCGTACCCAGAAAATAATTGTGGATAATTCAATGTTCAGATTCGATAATGGATGCTCAAATAAATATGAGAATTCCAAGCAAATTTGTGCAAATGAAAAAAGATTTCCTCTGACATAATGGCATGGTGCAAGGCTGTGTGTAATGAGCTGTAATTTGTCTGGAAGAGCATTTTAAAGGGGTTGATCCATCCTCTGGAAGGCCAGCAGCCGCTCCAAGTCTTGCAGCAGTGAGCCGGCCTGCCTCGTCTCAGAGGAAATTACACCACAAGCAGGCCAAATTTCTGACAACTTCCATAAATTATTTCAGATTTTCATATTTCAAATTTCATCTGCATTCATCATGTGAGTTTGACTGAGGAAAAATGTCTAGGAGGAGCTCTGCTAGCATTCAATGCGGCAGTCCCAGGAGCCTGCCCTGGGACGAGATAATTTAATTTTGTTTTGATTAGATTATTCTTGCTGCAGTCTACTGCCAATCTGAAGTATTGTGCCTTCTTCTCTACTTAACCTTCCTGCCCCATGCCTGCTCCAGCCTGCATGCAGCTCTCTGTATTGCAGAATATATTTGAACAATCAAAGTTAGGAGTTATTATTTTGCTTTCCATTGTCCATCCTTATAAAAGCACACATCTTTCACTGGGCTCCCTCTTCCCAGAAATCAGATTACTTCTTTTTTTTAGTTTGTAATATTGTTTACCATTTTCAGTGGAAAGTGCCCTGTAATTTAGGTGGGAAATCTAAAATCATTACTAAATCTCAGGATGATGCAATAGACCATAAATAAGGATCATCTTTAAAACAACTATAATCATCACTAGGTGATACACAAGAGACTGAAAACAGGTAAATAATGAATACACCCATCCATTAAAGTAAAAATCTATTGTAAACCAAAGTTATTTTTCAACCCTTTACCTAATGGTCAATGAAGAAAGCCCTCTGTAATCAGTCTTCAAAAACAGAACATTAGAAATTCAGAATACAGACTCCTCGTAAACATGCAAAAGCATAAACATAATTAACTTATGAAAAATACTGGCACTATAGCAAAATAATCTGGGAAATAGACTCAGTAAGGTTTTAAAAATTCTTTTACATTAAATTTCAATACATGAAATGACAATTAACAGTAAACATGGACTGTGGGTATCTCACAATGCATAATCACTATTTTTTTTCTATTTTTAGAAAGTGACCACACTTATGTGAGATTCAATAACCAAAGAACACCAAACGTGTTTGTCGCTGACTAAGTTAGAGGCAGGATTATTAGAAACATAGATAAATAAACAAAGCTAATGTTGTTCTTTAAGTAATATCTATCACTTCCTCCTTATTGAGTTATTTCTTTAAACAATGTAAGTTTTTTTGATGCCATGTGTCTGAACTGAGGACTTTAGCTTCTTTATTGTTCTCCATTTTGATGAAAAAAATTGAATTGGGGTCTGTTATATTGAATTTTGTTCAGTAAATATACTGAAATCATATTTTTGTTAGAAACTATCAATAAATCCAGTATAAGAAAAGTAATAAGATACAAATATGAACAGGACCTTTGCAAAGGAAATATTGCAAAGAGAGTGCTCCCAGAAAATATATTAGGGAATGTGTTTTTTCCCTTGTGCTAGGAGAAAATACAGAAGGAAGGACATGAAAGTGTGTTATTTTTAATACAGATTCCGTGCTTGAAATAAAAACAATTCTAACAGCCATATCACATGGTTCAATAAAATCATTTTCCCAGCATTGGAGCTTAAAAAAATACAACAGGAACACATCTAAATCTTTTTTTCTACATTAAATTACTAAAAGTATATCATATTTGATGAATAATTATGACATCCAGATTATGAAAATATTTGAACTTTTTTTTACTACCCATGTTCTACTATTGAGTATATAACAGCAATAATTCTTTCTTAAAATCAATTTAATAACATAGGTGGCTAAATAACTTATATTCAGAACTTCACTGTATTCTATCAGTAATATCCTAGGAAAAAATTTACAGGGGCTTAACAAAATCTAATTTATTATGGATAAATCTTTTGATGCAATAGATATCTAGTTTTTGGCGATATTGGAGGTTAAGAGAAAAAAAATTGAACATGTTGAATGTGATTTGTTTTTCTTCTTGTTTAATTGAATTATTATGTGGGAAAGGGAATGACATTGTCAACTAAACTGACTTGAGGCAACATCCTTGGGTAAAGAACCCTAAATTGAAGAAAAGGTCCAAAGGGGTAGGGGAAGTGGGAGGGGAAAGGGAAAGGATAGAAGGGAAAGGAAAAATTATGAGAAAAGGAAAAAATGGAAACAAAGTCTTTGTAAATAGGGAAGGGTGGAGTGGGTGAAGGAAGGGCAGGAGAATGGGGAAAAAATAAGAACCAAGATACATCATGTATGGGTACAAGCACCCAATGATAAATGCAAACGTATTGTTTACCTAAAATGTACCAATAAAAGAATTTAAGCCAAAAAAAAAAAAGGGAATCCTAAATATCTTAATAACCTATTTGAAGTCAAACACTGGATGTTGGTCATTTGGAGTGCTGAAAGCTTCCATAGTACCTTCATTTTTTGGTCTTTTTTGGAAACAAGCACCTTAAACCTAGCAAACTTAATGACATTCCTTATTAATTTATATCTTTGAACAGTTATATATGTGCTTGGTTAACAGTGGCAATTGTTAAATAACTTTCCAATAAATAAAATATGAAAAGAAAAATGTAATTTGATATTTGCAGCTTGTCTTAAGGTTCTAAAACTTGCTCTAATAAAATTAAATGTGTGCACTTTTAAAGTCCTATCAAATCAGTCTCTTGAAAATCTCTGACTTAATGTTGGAGCCACTGTGCTATTTGGCAAGGAAGACTAGCAATTAAGCTTTTTGTACCCAGTATTCAAATTTGAGAATGTCACTTTATTACTTTGATTTTTAATTATGGACCATGTCAGCAGAAAGACTTCCATTGAGTGCAGCAAAGAAATAAAAAAAAGCCCTTCTTTCCTGGAAATGGTAGTCAATGAAGAGAAAAGCTGCATTCCTAGAAATGTATAATTTATGATTGAGGCAAGAGGTTCTTGTGGCCCATCGTAAAGGTGGTTTTAAACAAGGATGGAGACTGGTGGGAGTGTTCATATGGCTGGGTGCCTTTGGCAGAAGACTTTTGGCTTCCGATGCTGGGGAGTAGCCTGAATACTTCAAGTCTTGTATGCTGAACTTTGGAAGAACCGCAATTAATTACACATCTGCTGTATAGAGGGGTTTCCTTACCCTTTTGATAGAGTAAGGTATTGTTGCTATTAAGAAGAAAAATCAAGGCCTTGCTGTGCTGAGCTATTTCTCCAAGGTAGATGCAGCCTAGCTTTCATTTAATAACTCCACACTCACTAATAATTTAGAGGCTGCTACATTACACAAATCCAGACCTCCATTCAGAGTATTTGCTATGCAGTTTTGCTCTTAGGAGCTATTTTCATAAAATGCCATCGGAATAGTGCCTCCTGGTGTTGTGCAACTCAGGGACTACTATGTAAGCCATTATCCAATGGCTTCTGTTATGTTTCTTTATGTAAAGGAGACAAGATAGTAATGGGAAAGGAACCATCGGCTTCCAGTTTTTTCCTCTCTCAGTGCAGCACCTTAGTTTCTCTTGTACTGCAGGTGGACCTTTCCACACCACTATGGGAGAAGCATTTTTTCGGGAGGGGGACTCTGGAGATTGAACATAGGGAGTGTTAAGCCCTTTTAAAAAATTTTTATTTTGAGACCACCTAAGTTTCCCAGGTTGGCCTTGAATTTGCCATCCTCTGTCTCAGCCTCCCCAGCAGCTGGAATCATAGGCATGTAGCAACATCCCTTATAAGAAATACTTTTAAAATTTAGAACTGCCCAAATAAGGGAGTAGTTGAATAGGAAACTATCTTGGCTGCATATTCTTTCATATAGCCGGAGACACTTACTTGCCAAATCAGACAGGTGTCTCTGCTGGTGTCACAGTAGCAATGCTGCATTCTAGATAGACCCGAAAGCCAAGTGGACCAATGTGTTCTGCCAAGGTGAGTCCCCTTGAATCAAATGGGAGTTTTCTTACTCTCAGAGGGACATGTTTGGGCCAGAAAAAATTGGGTCCCTACATGGATATAAGAATTACTGGAATAATTTATTCATTATTTGGAAAGACTATTATCTAAGAAAATGTGATAACTGGCTTACAAACCAAATCCATTATGTTTAGGCTTCTGGTTGAGAAAAGAGGACACAGGGCCCTATACAAAGAGCAAGGGAAGAATCTGTCTTCTGGGGCTTTATTTTCTCCATCTGTAAAATGGGATGGCTGGATAAGATTGTGTCTTGAGTTTTGAAATATACTGAGAGTAATTTGTAATGTGTAATAACCAAAGAGTGGAAGTTTGTAAGTTTAAATTTTATCTTAAAGTAAAGTATAAACATTTTGCATTTGTGTGCTCTGGATTGTGCTTTCTTGACTGAAGGAGACATAATAGTGGGTACAGCCAATGCCTTGTGAGTGGAAGTGTGTCGGCCTTGAGGGCGTCATCGGCTAACCGTGGCAGTGTGAAGGAACATGGTAGACAACTGCTGACCCTTGAGATTCCTAGGTCTGCTTCTACTTGTGACAGTGGACATGGACCAGTTCTGGGGCACATCTGTAAATTAAATGGGTTTATCTTTGATATTTCCCTGCTGTTTGATTTTTTTGGCATTTCACCTACCCTTCCCCACTTCTATATATGCTATCTATTCTGTCTCTTCCCTCAGTCTCGCATTCTCCTTGTCTTCTCCTTCCTCAAAAAGAAATGTATTTATCCTCTGTGGTCATTTCCAGGCCAGTTTTGTAAGGTGTTGGTCATGTGACTTTGGTGGTGTTCAAGATCATTTTGGATAGTACCTGGACAAATATTTAAAAAGATAATAAATATTTATTTGAAATTATATTAGAAATATAATTTGCACATCAAAGGATTTGGGGACACTATTGCTTAGGGCCAGGCTAAAGTAAGAATATATATTTTTGAAAAATAAGTCAATTTAAGTAACATATTGAATAAATAATAGTGTCATCTGATATGGAAGAAATCATGAGGGCAGTACATAAAGGACTGAAATTGGGAAATGTTTTTATAGATTCATTTTTGCTAAAGAAATAGTCATTTAGTAAGCTTTACTCACACTCCAAGGTACTATAAAATTACAAATTAACAGTGACCTTAAGTGATCAAAATAGAAACTGTGTGCTATGGAAGCTCCAGTGATACTATTATGGATAGTCTATTTATCTTTGGTGATAATCCCAATGCTATCATCATTTCTGGTGGCTCTTGGTCTTTCATTGTGTTTTGGTTTCTTACAAGTTGTGTGATTTTTGACCATGAATTCTTATTCCTCAGATGATTCTTGGGATTCCCTTAAGGTCTGATTTGAAGTCTACCCCCACTCTCCAGTTTCCTCAGATGAACTACCCGTTCAGAACTACTTGAAACTAAACACTAGGCTTGAGCTTTTTCAGACAGCAACAGTAATATGACTTTGGGCTACAAATCCTGGTGAGGGTCAACTTTTGGGTGTGGGTTATTAGAGAGGTAGGTGTTTGGGAGTGTTCCCTACTTTCCTTCACTTAGCGCCAAGATTCAAGAAAAGCAGTTTTCTTGCAACCAGCTTAGAGAGTAGATTTATTTCCAGTTCACCTTTACTTCAAACACTTTGTCTCTCATCCCTGATACCCCTTAAGACCATGCAACCCCAGGCTCCAAATCATGTGGGCTCAGCAAATGCTTCCTAGTGGAAGCTGTTTTCAAGACCCTATGTACTTTTCTGGATTCCTACTTTATTTAATTAATTTTTGGCTTTCAGGTACTACTTATTTTACTTATTGATGCACTTAAAAAGTTTAAAAGTACTTTAAAGAAGAACTGTCATGGATAATAGGGGAGACTGAAGCACTGGGAAACCTTCTGGCAGTATATACTAAGGTTAACCTTATGCATACCTTAAGATCTAAAAATTGCATTCTTAGTTATGTAACCAACAGAAATACATATATAAGTTCTCCAAAAGACACTTATAAGAATGTTCATATCACCCTTGTTCATAATAGGCCTAATGAGAAACTACACAAATGCTTATTGATGGAAGAATGGCTAAGTAAATTATGGCATAGTTATTTTATATATAATATTTACACTACTATAAAGAAATTGGGAATGCACAAACTAAAGTTACAAGCAATAACATGAATGTATCTCGCAAGCATAATTAAAGACTTCAGACACAAAAGAAGCATACTGTGTGACTTTCCTTATAGAAAATTCTAAATTAGCAAAAAATCTCTTCTGGGGCCAGGGATTTAGCTCAGTGGTTTCTCCGCCTGCTGCGGAAGCACAAGGACCCGAGTTCGATCCCCGGTACCAAAAAAAAATCTCTTTTGTTAGATGACAGTCTGGTGATTACTCTTGGAGGATTCAGATATGGATAGGAACTCGAGTGAGGCATCTGTGGAGTTGGTAATCTGTTATTTCTTATTCTGGATGCTTGTTACCAGATCTGTTCAGGTTATAGAAATTCATCAAGCTGACTATTTAAGACATCTACATTTTTCTGATTACATATTATACTTTTCTGTTAGCAACAATCACGTCTTGGATACACCTCACTGGCTATGATACTACCATTACACAAAGCTGTATTATACTTTTATAAAAGGAAAAATACTTTATACATAATTTAAAAATTATTTCTAGTAGGAAAAATAGTCAGAGTAAGTGGCTTGTCATATAGGAAATGAAAGGAGATTGTATTTGTTTGTCTTGGCATTTTTATCTCTAGGATATAGCAGAGTTGTTGGCCCATAACAGGTGCTCAATAAGTCTTTGTAGAAGTCATACATTTGGAATTTAGTATTTTTATTTATTTATGTATGTATTTATTTTGCTTAAATTCTTTTATTGGTACATTTTAGGTATACAATATGTTCACGTTTATCATTGGGTGCCTGTGCCTGTACATGATGTATCTTGGTTCTTATTTTTTCCCCATTCCCTGTGCTCCCTTCCCTATTTACAAAGACTTTGTTTCCATTTTTTCCTTTTCTCATAATTTTTCCTTTCCCTTCTTTCCTTTCCCCTTCCCCTTCCACTTCCCCTACCCCTTTGGACCTTTTCTTTCTATTTCAAATTATCAATTATTCATTTTAATCATTTTTTTTTTGGTACCAGGAATTGAACTCAGTACCTTGCACTTGTGCAGCCGGTGCTAGAACCACTGAGCTAAATCCCCAGCCCTGTTTTAATCATTTTAATCCTTATTTACACTTTCAGTTGGAATTTAATATTTTTAAACACACAAGTATCAGTTGACTAGGTTTCTTTATTAAACAAACAGGAAATAATTGATAATATATCCTTTAGGAATACAATTTCCTTAGTCTAAAAAAATGTGAACTGTACAGATTATACTGTTTTTTCACTCTCAGAAAGTCAAGGGATGAGTGAAGGAGGTTCAATCTGTTTCTCAATTTAAAAGGGAACAGAGTGCTCCTAGGATTCGGGTATGAATGAAAGAAAATCTTAAATCAGTTCTTTTTATTTCAGATGTTTTGCCCTTTGAGATGTCAATTCCTTGAACAAAGAGTAAAAGTAATTTCCCTAATGGGAAGGAATGGGGAAAAAAAGAGTCTTTAGAAAGTTCAAATTATATTTAGACATGAAAGACATTTTACTTGAGGAAGTTAAAGCTTATAACTGAAAAATTCTATAGCTTTACAGGGAAACATCAGTGAGTAGCTGTGTAGCCTTGACCCACACTTCCATCCTCTCTGTTTCCAGTGTTTTATATTTGTAAAATGAGTAACAGGTTTCTTTCAAACCTAGCATTCTATAATTGGGCAATTTCATCTAATTGGAGGAAAAACTACCTTGAATTACTTTAAAGATATGAATTATAAGTCATTAAAAAGGAAAGATGGCTTTGTTAACTTTAAAGTAACAAAATAATATGTCATGATAAATTTTATGCTGCTTATTAGAGGTCTTTTTAAAGGGCTCGATTTAGAATTAGAGAGGATTCACAATTGGAATGCTAATTCATCACAGTTTCCCCTGCATTTGGTAAACATCACTGTGGCAGAGGCTGGCTGGCTGGCCTCTGAGGCTGCTTCCTGATCTCTTCCAGGGACACCTCTAGACTCTGTTTCTTGGCCTTCATCATGCTGAGGTGTGGTCGTGTGTGCTCTGGGGAACAAAGCATTAGCAGAAATGATGCACACTACTTCCAAGCAGGGGCTATGAGCACCATCCAGCCAGGATCCTCCAGGCTCTTTCCCTGGGTCCACAGCACCGTAGCCTCATGTTGAAGAAGACACAGCCACAAGGTAGAGGGATTCTGGGTTAAGTTATTACTGTTGGTGAGCTGCTGACCAATCAGAAGCACCTGTTTTTGTCTGTCTGAGAGTGGGAAATAAATATATATATTTCATCCATCATATAGCTTGAATTTGAATTATGTACTATTAATATATATTTAACTAGAAAAACCCTTACAACATTGAAATATGGTTTAAAAAGAGAAATTATAGCTCAAAGAACATATGAATAATGCAAGCAAAGAAAATAAGAAAATAGCAAAGCTGATATTTCTCCTACTTACAATGTCTCTGTGAAGAGAAGGTTTGCTAACCAGGTGAAGTACTGCCTTCTCTGGATTCTCTAGGAACTGAGACAATCAATGCAGTCTTGGCCTTAGGAAGGCATTAGGGTAGGGTAGAAAGAGTAGAGACTTTGGATTCAGTTAGTTGAGCTCGAGTCCTAGTTTTACCACCAGTGTCTCAATTTTCTTATCTATAAAATAGAGCTAATACTCTGTGCCTTGCTAGGTCATTAGAGTAAAACACAGTGGCTAACAGCACAAGGTGGAGATAGACTGCCCAGAGCAGGGTCCTGGCTTTGTTGTGAATTGGCTTGGGTGTATTGGGCAAGGTACTTAAATTCTCTGTCCCTTAGTTTCTCCATCTGTAAGATGGGCATAGTAATACATACCCCAGAGAGTTAATGTGAGAATGAAATTAGTTAATACAGCCTTCTGTCTGTATCCATGATTCATCATGGATTCATCCAACCACAAATTGAAGATATTTTAAATTACATCTATACTAAAACATCTGTAGACTTTTTTTGTTATTACTCCCTAAACAATGCAGTATAGCAACTATTTATGTAGCACTTACACTTAGAGTATGTAAAAGGATATGCAAATGCTACCTAATTTTTTATGAGGGACTTGAACATCTGTAGATGTTGGTGTCTGTGTAGGGTTCTGTCCCAGTCCTCTGCAGATACCAAGGAGTGGATGTCTACACATGCGAAGTGCTTAGAACAGTGCCCGACACCGAGATGTGTGTGTTTATTATTGTTGTTGTTATCACAAAGATGAACTAGAATATAAACAAAAATATCCCCACATTGTAGATGCTCATTAAATGGTAATAATATATGATTCAAAGATGTTTGGCAATACTTGTTTGCACACAAAAGTCATAATCTTAGTTTGGCACTTTCCACATGCATACTACCCTATCATCCAGAAATTTCACTTAAACCTATTTCAGTGTATCCAATATGTGCATGTCTGATGTGAAATAATTTTTTTTTTTTTGGTACCAGGGATTGAACTTGGGTCCTTGCGCTTGAGAGGCAGGCGGCAGAACCACTGAGCTAAATCCCCGGCCCAGATGTGAAATAATTTGATTCTATGATTTAACAGATTGTTGCAATGAGAAAAAATAGAGCACACAGAAAGAAATCTGCCTTCTCTGAGATCAAAAGTCGAGGACTGGGCTGGGGATTTAGCTCAGTGGTTCTGGTGCCTGCCTCGCAAGCTCAAGGTCATGAGTTCGATCCCCGGTACCCGCCCCCCCCCAAAAAGTCGAGGACTTATGCATGATGTTTTCTCTTCATAAGGAGCTGAATATCAAGCCCTGTATACTGCTCTTACAAGTAAGATTAGACATGCTTATTCCCTTACCAACAAAGATTGATAAAATAATCTTTTAGATGGGGAAGAATAGCTTCTCTTTTTTCTGAATTTTAAAATAAAAATTATTATAAAGAAATGCCCTGTTCGCCCTTAAAAATAAACAGAAGGGAAGAATATCTTCTTTTTGGACAGAGTTTTTATGTAGCCCAGTCTGGCCTTAAACTTTCGATCTTCCTGCCTCATTTTTCTGAGGCTAGGATTACAGAGGTACACAAAGAATATCATTTTTTTCGAACTCAGGACCGTGCGCTTGCCAGACAGGCATGGTGCCACTGAGCTACATCCCTGGCCCCCCCGCCCCTTTTTTTGGTACTGGGGATTGAACTCAGGACCTTGCGCTTCCTAAGCAGGTGCGGTGCCACTGAGCTAAATCCAGACCCCTGGCCCCATTTTTGAGTGTATTCTTTTATTAGTAAAACATTTTTGGTCATGCTCCAAAAGTAAATTTTTATTCACTTATTTATTATATACACCAATATATTCACAAATGTAAATATATTCAAGGTGTGTATACTTATATACCATACATTAGTGTTATTATATGGTATTGAATTATAATACATATACAAAAGTCACATTTTAGCAGGATAAAATAAAGGAAATTACTCATCATATAAAATCTGTTCCTAGCAGTAGAAGGCTGAGGTAGGAAGATCGAAAGTTTAAGGCCAACTCTGGCTACATAGGGTGTTCAGGATCAGCCTGGACTATATAGAAAGACCTTGACTCAAAAAGAAAAAAATCTATTCCTAATTGTGATGATTTCATGCTATCATTAGTGAATACTTCATGATTCTATATGTACTTAGGGTAAGGTTCATTGTTAAAGAGAATGTATGTTAATTCCTATTTCAATTAGGATAGCTTCTTGATAATTTCAAATAACAGAATAATGGTAAGTAAAATAAATCAGACACACAAGCTTAAATATCACATGGTTTCTCTTATATCAGAAATCAGAAATAAAAATAAAGATATATAATAGGAAGTGGGGAGATAGGTCTTTCTCAGATGGGAAGGGCATCAAGAGATGGGGGGAGGATGTAGGGGACGGAGAGGGGATGAAAAAGGAAATTAAGATGGGTTATGCACATGCACCAACTTCACATAAGAAGCATAAACATTCTGTAGACATGTACTAATTAAAAATTTAAAAATTATTTTTCTAATTATTTTACTAAAATTAGATCTTATTAAACTATCTCTTCTTTTAAATTTTATTTACAGCTAATGAAGAGCCTTTCTAGGAGTAGAATGGTGAGTTCTACCATTTTCAAATTGTGCTTGTACTATTAGTATGACACTGAGTCCATAGTTTCTCCTCTTAAGCTAGATGCCTTATTTTCTAGTATAGTAAAAGTAGAAAACATAATTCCTAATCCATTAAGCTGGGTACACTTTAAATTGCAAGGTGTTTCAGTCTGCTTCCAGCAAATAGTCGTGTGAAGGAACCCTATAGATGCCTTTCCATGGGAGAGATCAATTGGAGGCATGAATCTCTGACTGAGGGATTGAATGCAGCCACACCAATCCATATCTTACAGCTTGCTTAAATTTCTGAGTTTAAAAAAGAAGGAGAGGGCCGGGGATTTAGCTCAGTGGTTCCACTGCCTGCCTCGCAAGCTAAGGACTGGAGTTTGATCCCCGGTACCAAAAAAAAAAAAAAAAAGAAGGAGAAAAGAAAGACTACAAATAGAAATTCTACTATTTCCTTCCTGTGCAACCCAAAAGATCACTTGGTGTCTTTACCTTACCTTCGTCCATACATGATGTGGACTGTCCCATTTCATTGCTTTGCAACATTTTGGCTATTGAAGTACTTAGATATTTTTCTTCCATGCCAGAGAATATCCATCTGGTTGTTCTGAGGGAAGGTTTTCTTCCTAATGAGGATGAGAACTTTACATCCTATAGCATAACACTTGTAAATGAAACTAGCAATAGAGGCAAGACACATTCAATTGGAAGTTTAAAGCCTGGCCCTTGTAGGCTGATAAGCACAATGGGGAAGAACCTGGCCTTGGGCATCAGCCAGACCTTGATCCAATTCCTGGTTCTACTGCTTACTGACTGTATGAAACTGAGGAATGTTTCTAATTTTAACTTTCATTTCCACATCTAAAAAAATGGCAATAGCTACTGCATTAGTTAAGATATATATTAGGTTTTGAGAAAGAGGGAGGGAGGGAAAAATTTCAGAAAAAATGAATATTGATTGTCCCATTCTGTAGACAGGCACTGAGTACTGTGACAATAGTGCCCTGCATATCTCACCAACTTATAAAATATTGAAACAATGCTAGCATAGTGGATGGTTTCTGGAAAAAAATGGAAGTACAAAGCAATAACCATGGAAACAAAAGTGAAAATAATTGAGAGATTAGGTCAAGGTGAAAAGATGGTAAATGTCACTCTTTTTTTTTTTTTGTGGTGCCGGGGATTCAACTCAGGACCTTGCACTTTCAAGGCAGGCACTGGAACCACTGAGCTAAATCCCCAGCCCTACTCGCTCTTATAACATGAATTGTTCAACCGATGGCAGGATTCTAAAGAACAAGGACAGAATCATGGAACACGTGAAGTCTGCTGTGCCAATGAAGTCCAAAATAATTTATAAGACTCACTTTGTTGGACTTACAAGTGAATCCAACTTATGAATATTCTCCTGGAATGGAACTTGTTCATAAGTCACAGACTTATTGTACCATATTATTCATTTGAAAGAGATAATTCTTATTTCTTTCATGTTCAGATCTTGTGAGATTCTTCTATTACAATTGGGAAAAAAGGCAAAAAGAAAAGTTTCACTATTTTTACTGAGAATATAAAAGATAAAAATACCAGGAAAAATAGGCTGGTGGGGAGAGCCCCTTAAGGGATCAGAGATGAGAAGCAACATAGAAAAATGGAAAGTACCTGGGCTGTGGAGGCATAAAGGCCTAGTGTGTTAATCAGGTTATACAATAGTAATTCTCAAAGCCGGTGGCTTACAATAGTATTTCTGACTTCCAGGTCTATGGATTGGCTGTAGCTTTGCTTGGTTATGCTTTTCTGACTTTTCCTTCCATGTCTTTTCATTCGGGTACCTCTATGTAGTGCATATTCTTGGGATAGATGATAGGAGCTCAAGAGATCAAGCTACATCATGCAAGTACACGCAAAAGCTCTATTTTAGATGTCACCTATGGCTTATTTACTCACTTTCATTTACTCACTTGTTACTTACTCATTGGCTAAAGCAAGTCATTTGGCCAAGCCCAGAGTCAATGTCCTGAGGGAGTATTTCTCATCTTAGAGGTGAGCATTGCAAGGATGGGAATGGAATAAGTAGCTGTGAGCAAATAACACAATGTACAACACTAGAGTTTCAATTTCTAATAAGCTTGTGGTCAGGGAGCAAGATGCTTAGTCTTCCTGAGTGAGATTTATTTATAAGTAGGAATAATAAGTGTAACCTGAAAATTTGGAATTACTAAATAAGACAGTCATTTTTTAGAGTAACTGGTCTGCCAATAGCATGCCACAGACTGATTATATATGTGCCTCCATAGTGTATTTTCAGCCCACAAACTAGTTGGGTGAGTTTGAGGCTTTCTGATCCTCAGTCAGTGGCCTCTTGTCATAGAGCAGCCTTGCCTGGGTACTGCCTGCACAAATAGTATCATTTTCTGTGTGCCACAATGCAAATAATGTTAGGAAGCCCTGGAAGGTAAAGCAGCTAGATGATGCTAGGCAGTTGGTAAGTTTTACACCAGAAGTACCTGTCAGAAACAGCCGAGAGATAGAGAGGCAATTGGGGAAGCACTGATAGAAGACAATTTCCCCTTCAAGAAAACTCTACTTTATTCCTTGCTGTTTTCCTCTCTGTGACCCTAGAGAGGTCATGACCTTTCTTCTCTGCAATTTCAGAAACCCCGGAGGACAGCGTCCAGAGCTCCGGCTCTGTGTGACTAGAGCTGAGAGTTGAATCTAAAAATATATCTTGCCATAGAACACCAATTGTGGCTGATTCTACAGTCCAGAGCTTATTACAAATCTACCCAAAAAGAAATTCCTGGAGTTGCACTCATTTGTGAGTTGCTGAGGAGACAGTGCTTTGCTCTATCCAGCATGCATTTGAGGCTGACTTTTCAGGGTCTGACGTTGGAGCTTCCCGCTGTTTCTTGGGCAGTGTGAGAGTGTGAAGCCAATGTCTTGTTGCTCTCCATTAGAATCTGTTCTGACTGCTGAGGTAGTCTGTTTTATGGTACCAGGGGTCGAACTCAGGACCTTGCGCTTGTGAGACAGGTGCAGTGCCTCGGAGCTAAATCCCTGGCCCACAGGTAGTCTGTTTTTACTACCATAGGGATGCAGTAGTAAAAAAATCCTAGCCCAAGTCACTTGAATACATTGCCAGTCCACTGGCTAACTAGTTCATCCTGCTAAACAAAGCATGTCTCCATTGCACACAGAAATATTTTTCAATTATTTGACTCTTAGGTTTTCCTACCATCCAACATAGATATAATTAGAGTCTAGTATCCTAAAACAAAGGTAACTGAGATTAACATGGAAAATTTAAGTTTCTAAATTAAAAAGCAGGATCCAATCTCTTATTTTGGCTTGCCATGGACTGAACATGTTTATATTCACACCTCACTAGACGTTTCTATAAAGACTTTTCTGTGTAAGATCCTAGAGATGCAATGATAAATAAAGCTAAGTCTCTGACCTCAGGGAGCTTACACAGTGGGAGTGGAGTGTTTAATTAAAAAAATTTCTGAAAGTCATAATCATAACCACTAGTCCTCTAATATTTTTCACAGAACAGAAAAATGCATAAACATTGCCTGGTAATTGAACAATATATAGATAAACATTTTAAAAGTTTTCACTGAGGGCTGGAGATTTAGCTCAGCGGCACTGCACCTGCCTTGCAAGTGCAAGGTCCTGAGTCTGATCCCCGGTATGGAAAAAAAAAGTTTTCACTAAGTAAACCCCCTCTCCAAATGCATGAGCCATAATGATAGGCTCCCATTATCTCTCTGTGGAGGGAGAAAAGACACTTGGTCAGCAGTGTTGTTAAGGGAACAGGGAAATGGACATTCTTATATACTGCTGATGGGACCGATAGAGCCTAGATTGGTTCAGGCTTTCAGGAATGGCAATCTGTCAATAGGTAAATGCTCTCTGGTGGGATAATTCCTTAAATAAATTATAGAGTATCTATGCAAGGAAGTATTGTGTGTACCATCAAAATGATGCTCCAGAGAAATGATGAAACAATATATTTTCAAGTGAGAAAAATAAGAAACAGTGGGTACAATATGATTCCTAATGTGTGTGTGTGTGTGTGTGTGTGTGTGTGTGTGTATTTGGGAGAAGTATATATGTATAAAAAAATTGAAGATATAGCTGATATGTTAAAGGTAGTTACCTTTAGTTACCCTTTTTTTGGGGAACTTTCTATAAGGGATATGCATTTCTATCATAATTGGAGGTGTTGGAAGAAGGTTTGTGATTTTTGTTTCTTTGTTTTGCTTTTTAAGAAATGAAAAAATTCCAGATCAGGTCATGTCAGCTTTAAGGGAAAAAAAAATCCAAGTGAAAGCATTTAGTTTATGTGGCAGAATTAAAGATACAGGTTTAGTTATGGGTGCGATTTCTAGAAATGCAGAATTTTCTAAAGAGGCCTATTGAAGAGGCATCTTTGATGTTCTATTTGTACAATGAAGTGAATTTTGGAAATGTAGCACACATCAGGGAGAAGATGAGCTAAACTCTCTGAAACAAATGTACTCTCTTTGGTGATTTGTTACTGTAGATCTGAACAATGGGCAGCTTGGAGAACTGCCTGTGGGATACCACACAGAGCCAGGCCTAGGGTAGGGCTGGAGTTGGGGTGAGCTCGTGTCTCCCTGTAGCAGAGTTGTTGAATAGAGTTCAAGATAGATGATCTCTAATCTGAGATTTCTAAAAGTTGATGATTTTATTTTAAATATTTTGTTTATATATATATGTGTATATATATATACTGAAAAATAAAAAATTACATAGAGAATATTAATTTTCTTCCCTTATTCAGATTTTTATCTCCTCTCCCTCCATATTTAAATATCATATATACAGTAGAAGCCATCTCTGAACATGATGATTTACTCTGTTCCCCTACTTTCTTCCTTAGAGGAAATGTTCATCATTCTCATATTTATTTTAGAAATTTTCTACATATTTTACATTAATAAACATAATGTAGTATTGCTTTCTAGACTTTGTGGACATATTTTCTGGATGTCTGAAATTTGCTTTTCAAGTTGATGTATCCATGTTGATAGTTGTTGTCATAACTCTTTCATTTTGACTGCTGTATCATATTCCCTCATGTAATATACTACAATATATTTTTCCAACTTCTGTTGATGGACATTTAGATAGTTTCTAATTTTGTTTTGTTTTGCTACCTCCAACAATCCTGGATTGAATGTTTCTGAACATAGAAGTGAGATTTTTGGGTAACAGGAGAAGAGCATCTTCAGAGTAACTAGGCATAGCCAAGTGGTTTTACTCGTTTACAGGCCCACATTAAGTGTGTGGGTCTTCTTGCCAATCTTTGGAATTGTCATTCTTTAAACTTTTGCAAACCTGTAATGTGTGAGATGGTGTCTTATTATTGCTTATTTATATTTTTCCAATTAACACTGGGGCTGAACACTTTTCTATATGGTTATTGGTCATTCAGCTTTCCTTTCCTATTAGTGACTTTTGGTAACATTTGATCATTTGCTTAATAGGGTTTTAATCCTTTTCTTCTTAGTTAATTCTGAGCTTTAAAAAATATGTAAAAAAAATCTATCCATTCAACATATTTCTTTTGAGTAAAAATTGGATGTTCTTTGCTAAGAAAGGAAACTTAAAAAATGTGGACTCTTCTATGCAAATAATTTATGCTATTTTTATGGTAAGAAAAGAAAATTCTTTAATATTATATCAGTGCCTATAGTAGTTTATACTTGCTTCATTTTTATTTTGTTCTTAAGATTTACATCAGACAATTCCAAGTAAAAATGCGAAAAGTAGCTTGTTACAATTACTGCTTCAGTGCCCTTTGATTATCCAAATAAAGCACATAACCTCAAGTCTAAAAATCAGAAAATAAAGGGCAATGGCCACACTCCCCCAAGGTTATCTTGCACTCATTATGCAGCAGCACTTGTGGGATGGGCAGGGGGACACAGAGAATGACTAATGCATTAATAAGGCTTACATGTACCTCCCACCCCCATATAATTGCATTCCTTTCATTAGCTTTTGCCCAGCTGGTCTGAGTTGCACAAACAAAATATTGTATAAGGTCTTCCCATTGATGATAAATTCAGAACAATTTTTGTAAAACTCTTGCCAAGTTACATACTGACCCCAGGGTCTTTAAACCAGCCAAAAAATGTTACGCAAAAACTGAATTAAATCTATTATCACAAATTTGTAGCCCATAATCTGATGAGACTTCCAGATGTCCAGCCTGAGACCATCTGCTGAATGTTTGTGGGCACACACTCCCGGAACATGTGCATAGTTAAGGGTAGCAGAGGGACAGCTTGTAGCTCAAAAACTCTGAGCAGTTCCCACTTAGACATAAAGCAGGGAGAGAAAAATCAAGCACAGCAAGAAGTTTTCTTTTTGATAGCTTTTTAAAAACCATCATTTTCTTTCTTTTTAGATCAGTAGCTTTCTTGTAGGAGTCAAATGGTTTTTCCAACACCTAATAATGAGTTAGGCGTATTTCTTTCAAAGACAAAAAATTTCAAATATTTAGAAGGTAACAATAAAAATCTCTGCGAGTTAGTTTCTAACTACATTTGGTAATAACTCTGAGTAGTATGATTTGTTCATTAGCATATCTTTATCTTATGTCTGAATTCCCAGAAATAGACTCTCAGAAGTAGCTATGTGTAGGAGTTTTGCTGGGAAGTACTCTCAGGAATATGAGTCAGGGATTTAAAAATGTAGGGTTGAGCACAGGGAGAATTTGGATTGAGAGATAGTGACAATAGAGGCCTCCGCTGTGCCTATGGAGAGCTCTGGAGCTTGGATGGTATGATAGTTAATTTTGTGTGTCTGCTTGGTGAGTCTAAGGTATCCAGTTGTTTGGTCAAATCCCAGTTTGTGTGTATTTTAAGGATGTGATTAACAATTCAATCAGTTCTCTTTCAGAAAAGCAAATTGTTTTTCATAATGTAATTGACCCTCATACAATCAACCGAAAATTTTAGGAGCATAGACAGATTTCCCAAAGAATAATTCTCAAGATTATGATCAACCTTACAACCTTGCTTGGGTTTCCAGTCTTCTGCCCAAGGAAATTCAGACCTAAGACAGCAATGTCAGCTCTTACCTGAGTTTCCAGCCTGTTGATCTGTTGTGCAGATTTTGTACTTGCCAGTCCCCACAATCGTGTGAACTGATTCCTTAAAATCCCTGTTTCCCTCTATGACTTTGTCTCTGTCTCTCTCATTCTTAGATCCTAGAGTTCTATGTTACGATCTTCCTATGGGCTTTGCCAAAAACTCCATATAGCAGCTGTTTCCATTACAGTGTCAAGGAAAAGTTCTCATATATCACCCTACCGGAAGATAACAAGTTAATAGTTGCATAGATGCTGGTAGAAGCTTTGAAGCTACTGGGTCAGAGATAAAGAACAACTTATTACAGCAACAGCAGTAGACAGAATATCAAATATTGTACTGGTTCCCTAAACCAGTTCCCAAAGGGTGGTACAAAGATCATGGGTTGCATTATAACAGAAGAATATTGACCCAAAGCTTTTATAACGGGAAGTAAGCATGACTGCTTTCTGTTACAGAAGAAGGTACTGTCTTTATCTTTCATGGCTGTAATAAAATATATTTAATGCTTTGTAATAAGACATTATCTTTGTTTTGTTTTTTACAGTTTTATTAGTTTTATTACTTTGTTTTATTAGGAATTGAACCCAGGACCTCAAACATGCTAGGCAAGTGCTTTATCACTGAGCTACATAGCCAGCATACTAACTCTACCTTCTAAGGCTGTTTGCTATACAAACAACTTTGACAAGCTAGTCCAGAACAAAGGGCAGATGATGCCTTGCTCATAAGACCTGCAAAACTACAAAAGACTGATGGAGAATTATTTCTCAACATAAGACACTTCTAGCATCTGATCTGCCAGGTTATTATGGTCCAAATTGCAGAACTTCTTGCTCCAGAGTCTGAGCCTATTGCAGACCTCTTTCATGCTCTGGGTTCTAGAAAACATTGGTAACTTTCTGTACCATTTGGTAAATTAATGGGGGTAATATTCAAAAGTGTGGAATATTCTTGCCCAACCCAGAAAGCCATGGGACTTTCTTCCTAGTGGAGAAATTATAAGAGGCATACTTTGTAGAAGCTCTTCCCATGTGCCTTAGATTACTAGAACCTCACAAAATTCACTTACATGTTAGGCTTATGAATCCATGGAATATGTGGACGTTAACAGTACCTCCAACATACTTGCTAATAAAATTTTAAGTAGAATTTTGTAAATAGGGCTTTATTGGAATACACAGTCATATTCATTTATTTACATGCTGCCTATGGCTGATTTTGTGCTGCAATGGTAGGGTTGAGAGTTCACAAAGCCCACAAAGCTCCTAAAACATGTATACTGGAACCCTTTATATAAAATTTTGGCTGGCTCCTGCTACAGAGAACAGTCACCTCAAAGATGTAAGGTTTTTTTTTAACTGCCACATTCCTCTTTGGTTTGGTAAAAGAGTTTCCTTTGGTCTCTCCATGGAACATAGTCAGCTGGTCTATTGTTCAATTTTACCTAATGTGGTCATTCTAATATGTCTACTTCTCTGAGCCTTTGATCCCCTTCTTTCATCATTTGTCATAGCAACATAAGTCACCACTTTCTCCAAGTTCACAAGAGTTATCCATGCAAATTGAATTGTCAAAATCAAAGTCTCTCCTTTGGCACACCCTTAACACTCCAGCAGGAGGTGAGAACTACCATCTTGCCAGGGAAACAGTCAGGAGATGCTCCCACATCAGTAAACTCCCTTCCCAACTACACTCTCTGCTTTCTTCTTTGACCCAGCATCTTTAAAATCCAGTCCTGTACATGCTGTCTTGTCTCCTGATAGTACATGTTGTCCAGTCTTGCTGCCTCACCTCAGCAGGCTTAACATTTCCTCCACTGGGTAATATTATCATTTTGTGTCTACCTTGTGATGTGATTTTGGTCTGGAGGTCAGTTGGGAGATATGCTAGCTTCTGAGAGAGCAACATGGGTTTTGCAAGATAGAGGTTTCTGAATCATTTCTGGGCAAGGAGAGCATGGTCACCTTTAGCAGAGAGAAATGGATCACATCTATAAGCATAGATAATCCGTGTAGATCTGGGATATCAAAGTTATTGAGTACATGGACCAGATACAAATCTCAGAGTAGGACTCCTGCTCAACTAGGCCTTGGGCTTAGTGTCACAATTTCTGGGCTTGGAAATTCAACCTTTTCTGGAGTTGCTCTGATGTTATACATACAGCTCTTTCCATCTGCTGGCTGCAGGAAATGATAGCCACTTAATAAGATGCCCAAGAGAGATTTTTTTGATTTTCACAATCCAGTTAAATTGGTAGGTGATCACCTTCAGCCTTTTATTGTTTTCTTCCATCTATTAGTAGGTTAACAATCATCATCAGCCATTGATTCACTGGTCCTTGTATTTGTCATTTCCCCTAAATTTCTTAAATGCCTAAAATGTGACATTCCCAAATATATTCCCTTCCATCAGTCTCTCACCCCTCACCACTGTGGACATTTTAACAATTGCAGTATTATGAATACCAGGGGCTATTTGTAGTTCAGCTACCTCCAAGATTGGGGTCCTCACTGCCAGCCAGCTAGCAGGAGATCTAGCTCAAAAATCCCATTTTAGAGTTTGCTTCCTAGGACCACTTTTGGTACCCATTGACTTAAGTTGGGTCCTCAGGAAACAAACTCTGAGATGGAGATTTTCATGTGAGAGGCCTATGAAGAGAGTGCGCTCAGGAAAATGCTGTAAGAGTGAAGGAAGCAGATGAAGCAGAGGAAAAGGAAGTTAAATTGAAATGCAGTTACAATATAGATCTCAGCTAATCCTATAGGAAACTCTGAAGCTTGGATGTCCCTTTAGAATTGTTCCACATGGAAAGCTCTAGATACCCTGAACTGACAAGTCATTTGCCTTTTGGAGATGTGCTATGATTTAGATCTAGAATATTCCCCAAAACTCTTATGTATGCAGAGATAGGCCTTTTGGAAGGTAATCGGATTATAGGGGCACTATATTTAAGAGTGGATGAATCCATTAATGAGTTTAGTAGCTGAGGATTCTATTAGAAGGTGGGGCCTGCTTACAAGTGGGCCACTAGGGTTGTGACATGGAAGGGTATATCTCTCTTTCTGGCTGCTCCCTTCACTATCTCTTACTGGCTGCCATGGCATGTGCATCCTTCTTCCTCCAGACCCTTCTACCATCCCATTTCTGACTTGGAGTCTGCTGATCATGAACTAAAAACTATGAGCCAAAATAAAGCTCTCCTTCTTTAAGTTGTGGGTGTTGGGAAGTGACTAAGGCACAGGGGTGGTGGTGGGGGTGGTTTGCATAATCTTTTTTGATGTTGTTTCCTTAATCAAGGCCAATTCCTAGAGAGGGACATAGCTAGGAGTCATCAGACATTATTCCTGGCAGCTGGAGAATGAATATCTCAGTTCATCTCAGGACTACCATATCCACTGTAATCCTTTGATTGTTGAATTAATGCAGAGGCCTTTTGGACAATGGACAGAATTTTAGACCTTATCTTGAGAGCAATGAGTTGTCATCACAAGATATTAAGCACAGGAATGTCATAATCACATTTGCATATCCACTTTGGCTGCAGTGTGATAAAACTGATTGCAGAAAGGTGTATCTGTTGGGATCCAGTCAAGAAATCACACAAGTCATTTTTTTCCCCCATTAACTTTATTGGCACATTTTAGGTATAAAATACAGTTACATTCATCATTGGGATCTTGTACCATTACATGAGTTTCTTGGTTCTTATTTTTTTCCCCTTCCCTTGACCTCC
>NW_004624761.1:25108329-25120261 GCF_000247695.1 Heterocephalus glaber
GAGAGAGAGAGAGAGAGAGAGAGAGAAAGAGAGAGAGAGAGAGAGAGGCACATAGGAGACAGCTATCATCCAAGGCTTGGGGGATCAAAGGTAAGAGGTTGGACTTATAAGCACTTAGAGGCCTCATAGAGCTTGGACTCTAACCTTTGAGAACAGAAATTCACTGCCCAGTTAGTATTGATACCTTTAGAGCTATAGGAGAAACTCTATTGACATGGGCTTCAGATCTCTGAAGAGAGACAATCCCAGCTAGCGATAGTACCTCTGAGCTCATTGGCAATGAGGCCAATTCTGAGACTGAGTGGAAAAATCTGGAGACTGAAACCAATGACTATTTGAAGCAGTATTGCTGCTGGACCCATAGCATGTGAAGCTGCTAGCAGGAGCAGCAAGCAGAAAGGGAGTAAGACCCTTCTCTTCATCTTCTGCCCTTGAGATTCCCTTTAGAGGCTCCCTTTGGGTAGGATACAACAGAGCCATCTGGCAAAGCAGATAGGTAGTATGCAATGTCCTACCTGGCCCCAGCAACCCAAATTAGAAAGTGAGAAACTACAGGTCAATAAGGGGCTCGAAGAATGAGAATGTAAGAAAAGAAACAT
Organism: Heterocephalus glaber; assembly: GCF_000247695.1. Next base: position 25,108,929 of record NW_004624761.1, read on the forward strand.
ATTTAGAGAGCTAATCAGGGAAGGGAATGGCAGTAGAGATGCAGAGAAGGGAACATTCAAGGCATATTAGAAGTTTTGTGCAGGGATCGGGGTGGGTAGAGAATAGAGAGCAAATTAACTTCATGATGGTGGCATTTACTAATGTGAAGCATCCTGGTGGAGGAAAAGGTTGGCAGTGAAGAGTTTTGTGGTAGGATTTGAGCTGGTCTTGAAGGACAGGGAGTCTTCACACAGGCAGAAAAAGTGAACACTACATTCTGGGATGGAGGAAAAGTCAGCAAAAGAAAGGATTTAAAGAACTTCTGCAAGTGTATTCACAGATCAATGGTTGCAACCTGCTTGCCTGGAGAGAAAGTATGAACCGGAAAGTGGGGAGAAATTGAAATTTAGCTACCAGAAGTAACAGTACATGTAGCTGTAGAGCCATTAGTGTGGATTAAATATTTAGCCATGAGTCTGGCTATAACCAGAAGGAGAACAAATTACACACACACACACACACACACACACACACACACACAGCGGGGGGGGGGAGGATTATGTTAACTCTAAAGGGTAACAGGAGAGGATGGAAGTCAAATTCTTGAGTTGTATTTCATCTCATGCTTTCTTTAAGATGTTTCTTTCTGTGAAAGTCTAAGTATTTGATCTTTAACTTTATATCAAATTATCCAGTCTGAATTTGGCAATTTTTGAGCAGTTCATAAAGAGCCAAGCTGCCTGAGTTTAATCTTGACTCTGCACTTATTAGCTGTGTGACCCTGGGCAAGTCACTTCAATTCTCTATGTCTTAGGGTATTTTCTGTAACATTATGATAGTAAGAGCACCTTCTTCATAGCATTGTTGTAAGGATTAAATGAACTGATATAGGCAAACTATTTAGAATAGTGCCTGGTACATAGCAACACTATGCATTTCAATATCTTTATGGTTATGTTTAAGGAGGCATTTGTTTCTTCCTCTTCCACCCTAGACAGGTATGTGGAGGAAATAAATAGTCAGGTTCGATGAAGGAATCAATTTATTTGCCTCTATGAACCTCTGTTGCAGAGTGCTATAATTTGGATGTGTCCCTCAGAACTGAGGTATTAGAAATTTAGTCCCCAGAGTTGTATGTTACTGGCATTTGGAGATAGGATGTTTGAGATTTAATTAGAATTAGGTGAGGTCATAAGGCAGGGGGCCCCATGATGGCATTAATGACTTTATAAGAAGAAGGGGAGGAATTCAAGCTACTGTGGTTGCTTGGTGTTGCCATATGATATTCTCTGCAGCAAGAAGTCCTTCACCAGACACTGACACCTTGATATTGTACTTCTCCACTTCTGAAACTATTAGCCAAATACACTTCTATTCTTTATAAATTACTCAATCTGTGGAATTCAGTTATAGCAACATGAAATGGTCAAGACATAGAGTATATGCTGATATAGTAGATATTGCTATTGCCTAACTCAATGCCCATTCTCCTTCTCCTCCTTACTACTGGAACTTGAAGTCCAGGCTTAGATAAAATATTACATTTTACAAATCTCTGTTGGAGCTAGCTATGACTACATGACTACAGTAGGCGGTAAGTGGAATTTTGTGGGGATTTCTAGGCTACTGAATAGTAGCTGCTGCAGCTTTCAAGGGGATCCTTTCTCTTCTGCCTTCCAATCAGCTTGGATATGATGATAGCTGTACTCCAGCAGCCATTCTGAATCACAGTGGTATAAATCACACTCTGAGAACACTTCAGAAAAACAAGTCCTTGTCTCTGAAAACATCATGGAACTGCTATCTATACTCATCTCTTCTGTTTTCCTCCAAAATTCTTTTACAAATGTTGAAACCAACTTTTTCTTGATTAAACCACTCTTATTTTGGTTTCTGCTTATCAGCCAACCTCTTCTGATATATAACAACATCTACTAATTATTTGCTTCTTATTCATTTAAATATTTGAGTCCTTAGTCTGTGGTAGGCTCTGAAGAATTAAAGCAATCTTTGAGAATATTTCCCTCTTCAGGTCAGTGGTCTCATGAAAATGAGGTGTGGTTCTAATAAATGCCAATGGGAAATTTTGTAAAAATAACTGTTTTGAGTATCTCCCTGCTTTGGGAGATGCACTTATCTAATGATCTGCAAATTCACACAAGTTAGAAAAAATAATGAAGCTGTAAAAAAGGACTTTCAGTAAGGGTGGATTGGGATGGAGAGAGTTCTGGGAGTTTATTTTGATTTTGCTTCCTTCCTCTTATCTCCAAAGTTTTCTTTTCTTTCCACCTTCCCTTTTCACCTTCACATTACCTCTCAACCTCAACAGCCTAAAATGAGTTACTCCCCTTTTTTGTTTTGTTTTTTGGAAAGGGTCTTGCTGCGTAGCCCAGGCTGGCCTCAAACTTGCAGCAATCCACCTGCCTCGCTTCTCGAGTGCTGGAATCACAGGCGTTCACCACCACACCCATCTTTGAGTTGCCCTTCGTGTTTCAACTTGGATGTTCTGGTAAAGCCTTCTATTTTTTTTTTTTTTGGTACCTGGGATCGAACTCAGGACCTTGCACTTGTGAGGCAGGCACTGGAACCACTGAGCTAAATCCCTGACCCAAAGCCTTCTATTTTTAAGATATAAAGGAAGGTGAAGCAAAGTACATAAAGGAATTGTGATAACAACAATCATGTACTCTGCACCAGTAAAATAAGAATTGGCCTACTGCTGTGAAGTTAAACCTATATAATTGGAATTATGTGTAAAATTGCCTCAATTCAACCTTTCATCTAAGGTAGCTTCATTTTTAAAAAATAATAAATTTACTTTTCCAAAGATTTCCCCACACTTTACTTTCATATAAGCTTTTTTTTTTTTACATGTTCTCATAGCAATATGACATAGAGAACATTCTATGCAATTAACATCTACTTATTATTCCAGGAAAACATTCCCTTTCCATACAAATTAAATGTAATGGGCAACATCACTGAGATAAATACTCAATAATGTCCCCCCATCTTCAGAACATCCTCATATATTCCATGGAAATGCTATTCATACGGCAGGATTTGTTGTTGTTGTTGATAGTTTTGTTTTTTTCAATATCTGAAGCATAATTGAGATAAAATGTGGGTCACTGAATAAAAGGCCCAAGACTTGTATTTTTCCTTCAACAGCAGCCCTTTGATCTATTTAAATTTATCAATAATAGATTAAGCACATTACCATTTTATCTATTTTCTGCAACCTCAAATCAGTTTGAAACAAAACCCCCCTACACAACCACATTTGTGTATTTGTATTCCTTTCCAAATACATGAATTTGATGGGTTAGCAGTTCTTTAGAGTTCTGATATGGGGGGGGATTATATTTAATTGATCTGATGAAAACAGAGGGAAATAGAGTTGAAAAGCTAAATAAAAAAGGTTTGCGTCTCTTTTAAGGAAAGAAGACTGGCTGTTATATCAACAGTTGTATTTTTCAGTTCAGTTGGATTCTCTTCCCCCGACCCCGACCCCAGTCTAATTTATTTTTGCATTAAATAATTCAGTTCCTCTCCCTTTGTAATGGGCTGCATTTGGGGAGATGAAGACAAACTGCTTAGACCTTGAAAAACACATGGGCTCCTCAGTTAGATGGCATCTGAGAGGACTCAGAACTCTGTCTACATTCTATAGGGAAAAAACAGAGCCAGGTGCATTTCTTCCCAAATCAAATTAGCTGCAAGATGCCACATCCAATTGTGGCAAATTGATGTGAGAGTTTGTGATGTCTGCAGCAGTTCTTACAGCAAAGGTCACCACGCAGAGACACAGACACCAGGCGGGGTGCAGCAACTTGTGCTACAGCCACTCTGACAATAGCAGGGAAGATGTAAAATGCAATCAGCTTTTTGAAAATTGCGAGAGAATCCAGTTGTAAGTATGTATTCTAATTGGATTTACTGTGCCATCATTTACCTCTTTAAGGATGTTAACATAACATTATACTTAATTGAAAAAATGGGTAAACTATTCAGAAGAGACTTTGCAGTCCCCCATATAAGCCATAGTCTAATCAGGCACAAAATATAGGCTCCCCTAATCACATCGCCAGACAGTTTTCGAATTTCTTAAATAAAATTTGTTTACTTGCCACTGAAAATTAACTAAAAATGTTGACATGTGACAAATTTGCCCATCTTGATAGTTGTTTTTAAAAATCTCCCCTGACATTAACAAGTTCATATCATGCATTATGACATTTAATTAGTCATAGTTTATTTAATTAGTGTGGTAAGACATCTAAAGCAATCTAAATGTTTTCTGCAATGCCCAAACAGGAGGCAGCAGTTCCATACATTGTGAAACCAGGCAAATGTCTATTCAGACCATCTACCAGACAGCTTGTATTTCTGCTTATATGTAGGAGGCTGTTCTAGCTGAGAGATGGAAATATCTTAAGATTTCAAGAAACTATTTCAGAACCCTGGTCAAAAACTGTTTGTAAAAAGTACATATATTACCAAGCCAACCTAACCCTAGCTAGACCTCTACTTGCGGATTAAAATATAGTTATCTTAGATACCAGGTAGGTGTAATACAACTGCATTTATTACATTATGAATGAATAAATCAGAATGTTGTCTTGGAGATAGTTTTGTGTGACTGAAATCCTTTCTTCTCACAACTTTCTTCTTTACTTCTTCTGTACTTTCTTCTCACAATTACTGATAATTTTCAGGGCACCTGGGCTGTGCCATAAATCCAAGTCTTGAATAAAATGAATGGTATTAAGTGCATATGTGCCAGGTATCATGCTAAGTACTCCCCAAACCCTGGCAGAGGGAGCCATTGTCATTCCCATTTGTTAGATGACTTGAAGCTGGGACTTAGGATGGTTATTAACAGCTGGCAAAGTATGTGACAAAATTAGAGGTCAAACCTAATCTTGAAGCAGATCAAAGCTCCTGTTACAAAATCACCCCGCCTCTCAGAGGGCAGAATATTCTCATGAACAAAATGGTTGGCTTCAGCCTTGTTCAAAGCCAGGCTGCTCCATTCTGAGTGGAAAACCTGAGTCCCTACCCAGTCCACGTCTCAGTCTAGTCTGAGGTGATTGGTTGTGACTGAAATTTATAACTTGAAACAATTCAAAACACTATGGGATATTCACAATAAAAGTAGCCCCCCAAACAAAATGAAACAAAAAACAAAACAATCTTACTATGGAAATTTTATTTCTAACTCTAGCATATAATTTCTGTCCCCCTTACAGTGCCATATGGTAATAAAACCAAGCCATCTCTGGCCTGTTTTGCCTAGTTATAAGACTTCATTTTAAATGCTGCTGTGTATTTGAATGGTGTCTTCAAACTTGATGGCTTTTTTTTCTGCATAGACATAAGTTAGTTCAACTATTTTTCATTTCAGTAAAGAATTTCCTTTTTTTTTTTTTTGCAGGTAGGGAAACTAAGAAAGCCAAAAGGGGTCCTGCAATAAGAGAGGAATAAAATCTCTACTTTGCCTTTATTTGGATCTCACAAAACCTCAGGGAAGATCTTTAACAGATATGTTTCAGATTTGGATAGCTTATACTTGAAAGTCAGATAAATGTAACTTTTTTTGTTTTTGGTACTGGGGATCGAACTCGGGTCCTTGGACTTGCACAGCAGGCAGCGAAACCACTGATCTAAATCCCCAGCCCAAGATAAATGTAACTTTTAAGTATTTGCTTAAATGTTCCAGTGAATATGAACCCCACATATCTGCAGTTACTCTAACTACTTCCAACCCCTTCACCCCTACAAATAGGGAATGCAGAAGTAAGTTCTATACTAAAATAGCAGCACTCTAAGTGCCTTAAGAAAATCATTTCAATATAGCTTTTACTAATGCAGACTATCTTTAAATGAAACAAGGCAGATACAATAGCAGAGGCACCACAGATTGAATAAATATCACTTAACCAATTACCAATTATCCATACTAATGAAGGATGAGGCAGAGCCCTGATAAATTAAAACCCCAAATAAACCTAATGTTGGTTTAACCAATGATTCTTCTTTTGCAAGAATGTCTAAGGAGCAGCCATAAAATGACTGATCTGAATTTTACTTCCTCCCCCTTCTCCCACCTGCCCACCCTCTGACTGTGGCTCTGATGGGCAGGAAAATGGTCAAAGGGCAGACAGCTGGAGGGAACTCAAAGGGAGAAGGGGGGACCCTCGGAGTGGAGACTCTGTCCCTGGATAATTGAGAGTTGATTGGATACACAATGGCCTTCTATTGTCCACTTCTTATTTTGGAGAAGGGGCCACAGCCAGGCCTGACATAAGTAGCTCTTTCCTGGCCCTTCCTCTCCTGAGCCAGCTGTGAGCATTCATGGGTGACAGCCATGTTCACACATTCCTGGCTTCACTTCTCTCTCCCAAGAAATTGTGGACTGAGCTAGAAAACTCTGGACATATCGGGACTGGTTTTTGCCTTTTGTCCAACCTATGCCAGGGTCAAGGACTGGACAAGACTGAAGAGGATGGCAGCGAAACATTTTCAAATGATGTGCTGTCAGGAGCTTCAGGCTACAGCATCTTACAGACTTCTATTTTGTCCCTTGATGTTATGATGTCTTCTGTTCTTCCATTAGTCTTGCCCTATGTTTCCTCATACTCTATGAACGCTTTAGTGTTCCATCTTGTCATCTCTATCTTTTGCCTTATCTCTCATCTCTGCATTACTGACATCCTGCACATGACCAGGGAAATAGCTGGCTTTCTAGTGTTTCATTGAGCATCTTGCCGTGAACTGACACAGAGCTAGTATGCAAGTGTATGGTCGTATCACTTGCTAAAATATCTGAGCCTCCAGAGTGCCCCTCTGCTAACCTGGCTTTCTTAGCAGAACCTTAGGACCACCACCTCCTGCTCTTGGACCTCTCCAAGTTTCAACAACTAAAGGGTTAAAACTAGACACAGCAGGGGATCTCCAGGACCCTCTACCACCTGATGTCCAGTTGGCATGCATTCTATTTGGCTGGTGCCCTTGCCATGCCCCACCAGAAAGACATCCTACCTCATCATCTTATTGCTAGGGTACACTCAGGGACATTTCCGGAAACCTATAAGGCCAGTGTTCAAAGGCAGCAGTAGGGGAATAAGTTTAAGTATAAATTGTCAAATATTTAGTCACATGCAGATCAAAAGTTACTTTTAGGTGATATGATCTGGACTCTGACTGTCCTATAGCCCAGTATAATTTGGGGGAAAGGATTTCTATTTATTTTGTAATTCAAAATATGGTACATAGATGCATGATTTTGTACATACTCTTTTTCTACTGGAACACCCTTCCTAAACATGCTCATCTGGCAAACTGCCACTGATTTTCTAAGCCTGCTCAGGTATTACCTCTTTTGTACAGGCTTCTATGATGACCTTTGTCTACTTGAGGAGTCACACGCTCCACTGTGTTCCCTTGGAGGATTATACTTTTCTTTATTAGAGCACTTATTGTCTTGTGTTGGAGCAATTCATTATTTCGTCTTTCTCTTCCACTAAGCCAGTATGGCTACACTTTGGAAGAATCTGGGGAGTTTTAAGACATATCAGTATTGGGTCTCATCCTTAGAGATTCTGATTTAACTGGGGAGAAATAAGACCTGAGCATTGAGATATCTAATACTCCTATGTGAGATATTTAATACCCCCAAGTTTGAGCTCCATTGCACTAGAATGTGAGCCACTTGAGGGTAGTGATGGTGCCTCATTCATCTTATAACCTTCGCACCTGACCCAGTGCATAGCATACAGTGGCTGCTCACTGAATGATGGTGTATCTGTATTAATTGTTCTGGTTCTAGGAGATTAGTAAGAATTGTGTAGCAGAGACTACCTACTTTCTCCCAATATTACTTATTCTCCTCCAGGGGAGAAGATGTTGACTTTTTGGCTAGAGGTACAGGGGTACTTAAGAGAAAAACTACATTTTCCAGCTTCTGTAATTATGAGAGGCCAAAAGAGTAATTCTGGCCAATGGGATGTGAACAGAAATAGCATGTTAAATTTCTAGGTTATCCTGTTGAAAAAGATGGCCATATATTTCTGTGCCCCTTTTTTTGCTTTCTCTGCTGGCTGGAATACCAACAGTGGCGGTAGACCATCTTGGACCATGAGGATGAGAGTAGCAGAATAGATAGGGCTGAGGCTGGATGTGTGCAGTCATGTTTGCCTTAGAGAAAGAAGTAAACTGAACTCAGTGTTCTTTAGGTCTTCCTTATAGTGGCTAAGTTTTATTAAATCTAACACATTTGGAGAAATGTTTAAATTGTGAAATTTACCACCCCAAAGCCTCTCTAACACTAGAAAAACTTGTACTGAGCTTTCTAACACTAGAAAAACTTGTACCAAGTCCACTTCAGTCTTCAGTCAACTGTGTAGAATCACAGGAACAGACTTCCACAGTTGTTCATGGCTCCTCATCATTCTCACACTAAAGGCCAAAATCTATGACACAGACCTCAAGGTCTTGCTTTGTCAGGCCATGTCTACTCCTTCAAGTTCATCCTCTGTCCCCCTTGGTCTCTCTGTCCCAGTGTCATGGGTCCTCTCTTGCCTCCTCACATGTTGTACTCTCTTCTACCTCAAGGTCATTGGATGAGCTGTACCCTCTTTAGAATGACCTTGCTCCACCTTTTCACCTGGTCAACTCTAGACTATCCTGCTGCCCTTTAGAGATCAGCATCAGTGTCACTTCCTCAGGACTCTTTTGATCTCTCTACTTAGAAAAATCTCATATTATATACCTTGAAGCTCTACATCCATCACAGTTGCTCACCACACAGGTGCCCAACAGAGTCGAGCACAAAGTAAATGTTCAGTAAACATTTGTTGAATGAACAGATGAATAACTGAGGAAACCCAAGAGGATAATCTTTTCCTTCTACTATAGATCAGAGTGAGGCAGGCAAGATGGAAAGCATAGAGTTAAAATGTTAAGAAGGGCTTTATTTTTTAGCACTCTTCCAGAGCTCAGCCGCGTACTGTGGATCTGGCTACAGGGAAGTTAGCCAAGTGTGATCTCACTAGCCTCAGCCCCAAATTAAGTTGTTCTTGGCATGCTAGCCACCAGGTCACAAATAGGTGGACTGGCTCAGCTCTGGGTAGCAGAATTTCTGCTTTGAGCTATGATGAATGGGAAGCATTAATACTTTTCTTCTCCTGTTTGCAAGCTTATCCACTTAAAAGCCCCAGGGCTGAGCTGCCCCGAGAGTCATGAGCTTTCATCCAACGTGACTCCTCTGGCCTGGAATTGTCTCTCTGCACATTTTCAAAGTGGCCATGTCCTACACCTCCTCTAAGGTGCAAGCCTGTTCTCTCACTTTCAGGAAGAGTTGATGAGCTATCCTAGCTTAGCTCATAGTACAGTATTCTTTCCCTGGTCCTGAACTTCAGGAGTTTTGTCAGGAGCATTCCAAAGCTTTCATGAAAAGTCACTTAGCAACATTATTTATTTTTCTCTGTGTATACTATCTCCCCAAATAGAATATAAATTGACTGAGGGCAAGAATATTAATCTTTATTCTTAGAGCCCAACACAGAGGTGCTGCCTAGTAAGTATCCAGTGAAGCATTAATTGTTTATTTAATATGATGATGATGATGATGATAGGGCTAGAAATTATGTAATATTCTCTTCCAGAAGTACTGCTGGCATTTTCCTAACCTGCAGTCCTGTATCCCAGAATTGAGTGCACATAAGTCTTAAGAAAATATTTTACTACAGGATTGAAAGTCAAGTTGCTTCTAGCACAACACACTACAGGGCCCTAATTTACCTGCAGCCAGGGTAGGATGGCTGAGATTGGAATTTCAAAATCGCCGAGGGCAATGGAATCTGTAGGTGAACTGGGCAGCTTCTTCTAACTTTGGATATAGTGGAAGAAAAAAAATTATTCAGGTAGGTTAGAAGAGCATTAATTTTAGGTCCTACCTCTGTATTTTATTGAACTTATATGGGATCTCAGAGCCATCTACATCTGATTACTTGATTTATTAATCAGAGAAAAAGCTGTGATTTTTTTGTGAGAAAATACTTTGGTATCTTGCAGTTGTTTTTGCCTGTCCACCCAGCTGTGTGCACTCACCCATCCACATATCCATCCATCCACCTATCCTTCCTTCTTTCCATCCATTCAGCCTTCCAACCAGCAAGGATATATTTTAAGTTGCCCATATGCTAGGCACTGTGCTAAACATATGCTGTAAAGACAGATAGCAGTAATAGCAAAAACCAAAACAATTGCAGATTTTAAAAAATGTTTACCATGTATTACACACATTTCTGTATTTAATCTTTATAAGAACACTTAATGGACAGGACCTTTGTATGCCTTACCTCATATCTGCTTTACTCATCTTTTTAGTCTAGCTGTTGCTATGGCAACCAGTTTCCTACAAGTATAACCTAGAAATACCTTGTCTCAGCTGTACCACTTATCGCTTGGTTTCCACCCTAGGGCTTCACTGCTTTTGCTAAGGACTCTCATTTGTGGGAAACTTTCAGCCATTCTGATGAGTGCTTGGATTTAAAAATGTGAGGGAGCAGAGTTCCCATGGGAGCAATGAAAAATTGGTAGCAGTGGATAAATGCTCCCCTCCTCTATCCTTTAAAATGACAACTCTGAGGTCATATACACAGCATCTCAGAGGGTTCTAGCAAGATTTAGCCCCAGCTGCCCACAATGACTAGCTCAATAATATATGTTTATACTGACTTTCCCTCCTTCCCTGTCTCACCCTTCCTAATTCTCCTTTTCCATTTCCTGGAATCACTTCCACCAAAAACTAACTCTAGACGAGTCTTTGATTTTAGGTTTGTTTAGGAACAAGGGGGAAACTCAAGCAAACACCATATCCACATTTTAATAGTTGAGGAATTTAGTGGAGTTAATGGAGACTCCAGAGATGTTACTTATGGTAAAGTAAAGAGAGATTTGGTACATGCAGAACAGGAGGAAACAAGTGACCACAGAGGCAGGGATTGGAGAGATGCAGTCAGAAGTCAAGGAATGCCCACAGCTACTGGAAGAGGCCAAGCAAGAATTTTCCCATGGAGCCTCCAGAGGGAGCACAGTCCTGCTGACAATTTGATTCCAGTCTCTTGCCACTGATTTTCAACTTCAGGCCTTCAGAAATAGGAAAAAAATTTCATTGTTTTAAGCCACATGAGAAGCTAATGCAAGGAAATAGCAGCACACAGACATGAAATAAGTTGCTTATGTTCTTATAATTAGTAGTTGGCAGAGCCAGGATTCATGCTCAGTTCTCCCTGACTCTAACACTCACATTCTTTTTTCTTTTTTTTGTATTAAATTCTTTTATTGG
>NW_004624761.1:25150517-25167941 GCF_000247695.1 Heterocephalus glaber
TCCTCACATTGGTTCATTCTGCTGCGCAGACTTTTGATGGAGTTTTTCATCTCTTGGAAATCTGTTTGTATCAGTTTTATGGATTCCATTTGTTTCCTATGTTGGGATTCCATCATGTTCCCCAGATCCTCTTTTTTTTATATGTTTCATTTCTAGATTTATTAATCATGTCTTGCACTATGGGCACAATCTGTGCTGTTATCTGAGAAATTATTTCAATTTTAATTTTTTCCAGATCCTCTTTTGTTGCCAGTTCAGGAGGTCCAGGTGGTTGAGTATTAGATTGTTCCATCTTGTTTCCCTTTCAAGTTACTGTAGGTGATATGAAAGTCTGCTTTTGAGGCTTATTTATGTGTCTTTTCATTCCCACAGGTGGCGGGGGTGTGTGTGTCGCTGTAGCCCGAGTGTCTCACCTCCTCTGTCCTGGGAGTGGTGGAATGGTGGCCAGGGAGCTTCCTCCTGGGCACTAGGATTTCCTCACCTCCTTTGCCCTGGGAGCAGTGGAATCTCTGGTTTCATTTTTTTCAGGTCCCCTTTTCTTGCCAGTTCAGTGAGTCCAGGTGATTGAGTATCAGATTTTTCCATCTTGTTGTCCTTTGGGGTTACCTTAGGTGATCTGGAAGTCTGGTTTTGCTACTTATTTATATGTCTTCTCATTTCAACAGATGCATTCTGTTGTGTCTTTGTTGAGGCGACTTTTTGCTCAGCCAGTGGTCTTGAATTCTCTGCAAGCCAGAGAGCTCCCTTTACTTGCTGCTCACCAGTACACCAATTCCTGGGTTCAGAGTGGTGGCTTTCTACATCCCTGAGCTGATCTGTTGTTTGGGTGGGCTTCTGGCTGGGGCCTGAGCACTCTTGGAATGGTATCTAGGCATGCCTCTCATTGAGGGCCCTATGTAGCTATTGTCTGGGAGGGTCTTTGTTTGGGGGCTGTGCACTCCAGTTTCTGCTGTCTGCACAGGCTTTGGTTAGGGTCTCCTCAAACTTATCAATGGTATTGGGGTAAGCCTAAGGGTATTGCTTGTGTGCCTGTAGAGCTCTTCTCTAGGTGGGTCCCTGGCTGTGGCCGATGGTATGGTGAGCCTCTGGCTGAAGGCTATGTGCCTGTGCAGCCCTTTTCTGGGCAGGCCTTTGCCTTGGGCTGGTGTGCCTGAGCCTCTGGGGTTGGGGTGGACCCCCAGCTGGGATCCACCTGCAGCCACACATCTGGGCCACACAGCTGCTCCCCAGGATCTGCACACACTCACCAATGGAATGGCGGGCATCTGGCGGGAGCCCATGTACCCGTGCAGCTCCTCTCTGGGCAGGGTCCTGGCCAATGGAATGTCTTGTCTTATTCTTAACATAAGTATAAGAAACAGCTTTGAAAAGTACAAAGCACCTGAATAATTCAAAGGGTAATGTGAGTATAATTGCCAGGTGAAAGAAGACACTCTGATGTCCAGAATTGGAGACATCAGGAATTTCTGCATTGTGGAGGCAGAAAACTATTCTATCTGTCCAATAATTTTGACCAATTAAATGACCTTAAGCTGGCATTGAAGTTACATCAAAAGGTAAAAAGGAGTGGACTATACAAGTTGTGATTTCCAGCAGAACAAGTTCAAGTTGAGAATGCCAAAGTGTGTTCTAGAGAGAATTTTGCATATTTTTAAATTGTTGCCTTGGTAGTAAAAAGAGAAGTTGGATTTTAGTCCACTTTTTTTCAGACAGTTCTGTTGGGAGATCATGATAGGAACAGGTAGGGCAGAAGAAATAATCAAATAAGACCTTTGGAAAGCTTAAATGATGGACAATGGGCAGTGCCAAAAAAGCAAAAGGCATAGTCCAGGAAAGGGCAGCTTATTTAAAGCAATTCTTTGGGGTGAGCGTAGGGGAAGGACCTAAGAAGTAAGTGACCAGCAGCCCTCATTTCAGATAGGACAGAGAAGATGGGAGCAAGGTCTGAGCTTTTAAGTGTGCTTAGCACATCCTTCCCTTAGGTACCAGGTGCCCTAGGAGAAGGTCTTCATCTGAAGAGGAAAGAGCAGCAGAGGTGGAGCCAGGAGCTGGTGAATATCCTGCTTGTGCCAGGCCCTGGTGTGCTGGGCTACTCCTTGGAGCCCAAAGGAGAGAAGACGTGCTCTCCTTACTGGAAGGAGATCTTATTTGGCACAATTTTTTCCCCTGTGGGAATGGTCTATAAAATGATTAGTTTTAAAAGTACATCATACTATTAGAAAAACAATTTTAAGAAAATTTTCAAACTTCTTTGTACAGTTCTACAAAATTGGAATTTTAGAAGAAAAAATTATAAGAGAACATTTGGTGCTCTAAAACAAAAAAAACCCCCCAATAGAACAAAAGCCAGGAATCCATTTTTGCTGCAGTAAGAATGGTTCTTTGTTCTTTGCTAATTTTCCTCAGATCCAGGGGAATCTACTTTCTGACTAAGATCTGATATTAACAGTGAGAACTCCAGGAGACTTAAATACATTTCTTATACTTGAGGAAATCATTGTGATGAATATTATTTGAAATATGAGTGTGGTTTAGAGAGATTTTCTTAGTTTTTTCTTTTATTTTTTTTAAATGAATATTTCTTGGGTAGCAACTATGTGCTAGGCACAATTCAGGCCCTAGGAAGACATTAGTGAAGAAGACAAAACACCAAGCAAATGAGCATGGGACATGGTGTCAGGTGACTGATAACAAAATTAAAGGCTGGAGAATGACGGGATTCAAGTGTTGAAAGAATGGCCAGGGAAGGCCTCTTTGGGAAATGAAGTGTGAAGAGACAAGGTTCATAAGCATCAAGGAAGTAGGGAAACAATCCATGAAAGTATCTGGGGAGAAGGGTTCCAGGAGAGATGAACCACTGTGAAGGTGGGGAAATTCTTGACTTTGACCATATTCATTGAAGTAAGTTTTTTTTTTTTGGTACCAGGGATCAAACTCGGGACCTTGTGCTTGCGAGGCAGGTGCCAGAACCACTGAGCTAAATCCCCGGCCCCGACCATATTCATTGAAATGAATTTTGCCTCTGTGAACATGAGCTACCTATGTATATTTTTAGAGAGTTTTCCATTTTTGAGACTTCCAATAAAAGTTGAAACTAGGAGAATGGTTGGCCAAAGTTGGGGAGAGAGTTTTGGAATGGAGGGAAGACTCAAGTGAATGATGGGATGAGGTCTTTAAATGACTGCACAGTTCAATGGTCTCCTTCTCAGGGTATGTCTATATCAGAGTTTGACACTGCTGATATTTGGGGCAGATAATTCATTGTCTGGGGTTGGTGGAGAGCAGTCATACATGTTAGACAATGTTTAGCAAAATCCTTGGTCTCTATCTCCATGGCACCTGTAGCAGTCCCCCATTGGTAACAACCACAAATGCTTCCATTGTGACTCTTTGCCATGCTTCCTCTGGGAGGCAAAATTGCCCATGGTTCAGAATCACTGGTGTGCACATTTGTGGAAAAAATATTTGGAATTTCTCTACTGCCGAAATGTTATCTTGGAAAAAAATTAAATCAATATTTATTTCAAATTTGATTGGGAAGAATCTGTGTTGGTTACTTTCTCATCACTGAGACACAATACCTGACACCCACAACTCTAAGGAGGAGAGGTTTATTTTGGCTCACAGTTTGGAGGGCTTCAGTCCACAGCCAGCTCCAAGGCAGGGCAGCATGACAGACAGGCTCGCTCAAAGCATGGCAGTCAGGAAATAGAGAGCCATCAGGGAAAGTGTGAGGGAGATAGACTCTTCTGGGCCATGCCCCCATTGACGCACTTCCTCCAATCAGGGTTCACCTTCCAACACCACATTCAGCTATAGACCCATCACCGGACTAATTCACTGATGAGTGTCATGCTGCAGTGATCCAATTACCTCCCCAAAGCCCCATCTATGAGCACACTAGGCTTTGGGGTTCTTTTAGATATAAACATAACGGAAACTATGTGTATTGAGCAGCAATGTCACAAGCATTTTTCATGTACAGTTGTCCCCCTTACCTGCAGTTTCCTTCTCTGAGGTTTCAGTTACCTTTGATCAACTGTGTTTCAGAAATATTAAATCGAGATTTCCAGAAGTAAGCAATGTATAAATTTTCAATTGTGTGACATTAGGAATAGCATGATAAAATCACAAAATGTCCTACTACCTGCCTGGGACATGAATTGTCCTTTTGTCTGGCATATTCATGCTGTATTTGCTACCTAGAAGCCATATCGCTTATCAAATTGAGTATCATGGTATCATTGTGCTTGTGTTAACGTAATCCTTGTTTTAGTTAATAATGGCCCCAAAGCACCAGAGTAGCAATCCTGCAATGATAGGCCAAAGAGAAGCCATAAATGCTTCCTTTAAGTGAAAAGGTGACAGTTCTTGATTTAGTGATAAAAGAAAGAAAGGAAGAAAGAAAGAAAGAAAGAAAGAAAAAGTCATTTGCTGAGGTTACTAAACTTTACAATAAGAAAGAATCTTCTATCTGTGAAACTGCAGGAAATGCTGCAAAAGATACAGCATTGGTACATAAGTGCTTAGTCATTCTCCTCACTTCATCTTATCACGTAGACATTGCATCATCTTACATCCTCGCAAGAAGGGCTAGTGCAGTACAAGATACTGAGAGACAGAGAGAGACAGAGAGACCCATCCCATTCATAGTTTTGATTACAGTACATTGTTATAATTATTCTGCTTTCCTATTAGTTATTATCATTAATCTCTTGTTAATCTCCTTCATACATGTGTATATATGGAAAAAAAACAGTATTTGTAGGGGTGGGGACTACACAGATTCAGGCACTCCCAAGGGATCTTGGAACCCATTTCCCCCCGGATAAGGGAAGACTACTATATTAACTTATTTCATCCTTACAACAATTTGATAAAGAAGGTGTCATTTGTTCTATTTTATACATGGAGAATCTAAGGATTCTAGAGGTTGAGTAACTTGTCCCAGGTCACACAGTTAGTGATCAACAGCGCCAAAGACCAGCTTTGCTCTAGACCTGCACTGCCTAATGTGGTATGCTAACCACACATGGCTATTAAAATTAAAATTTCTAAAAATTTAAAATTCAATTGCATTACCCTAATCCTACTGTTCAACAATGACATGTGACAAGAAACTAATGTCTTGGACAGTGCAGAGATAGCACATTTCCATTATCCTAGGATGTTCTACTGGACAGCACTGCTGTAGGCCAATTGGCCCAGGAGGCAGTAGAGGCATAGATAAAGTGAGTGGACACAGCGTTCATCTCCTTGGGTGCTATTTTTCAGGACTAAATGGAGTTCCCTCATCTTTCCTCATTGCCAACACTTCCAGTCCTCCTGTCCCCACCTCCCACCATTGCCTCCTTGGATGCTTCCTTCCTAATATCTACTGCATTCTGGAGCCTCCCCTCAGAAGGCTGACACTGCTGCTGCCTCCTGCAATGATGTTCTCCATAGCCTGATGACCTTTGCAGGGTTACATGGTCTGTCTGCCATGGCTAGCTTTTCTGGAGCAATGCTTGTAGGAGTTGGAATGATTCTGGTGTTATGAAGAGTTTTGCTTTTGTTTGCAGAAAAGGCCCTTGGCAAGTCACTGTAAAGTCTATTTTTAGTTTTATTTGGGCAGACTATTGTGGCACCAAGGGCTTCTCATTTTGTTTGTTCTTCTGTTTTTGTTTTTTTCTGTTCTGGGGATTTAACCTAGTGCCTTTGTACTGAGCTACATCAGCAGCCCTTATAAAAATTTTTGGTGAGCATGAAAAAGGCAATAAGAGAAGACATGGTCTTATCAAGCCCAAACAGAAAACTGATGTCAGAATTATTTAGTTTTCCTATTACATGTTTTTGATTTTTAAACCAGACTATCTTCCCAAATGTGAACTGAGATGTGAACTCAATGTAGTGCATTATAGCAGAGGAGACAAATTCTAGCTGAGTGACAGTCTCCTAAAGGTACTACCCATCCAGCAAGAACAAATAAAGTCCCGAAGATGAAGACTGGGAAGGACAGTGAGTGACAGACTTCAGTTTTGATTGTATTAGTTCACACATGTCTCAGAGGTCTTGTGATTCTCCCCCAAATCTGTACTGCAACTTTTTTTCAGGAAGAGAGTACTTCTGGGAAAAATAAACAGCACAGTTTCACATTGGTCTTTAAAAGAACACAGCCTATTCCTCTCAGGAGCTGCTCCAGTACAGGTGCCACAGTGAATTGGTGTAGCTATGGTGCAGGAAAGAGTCACGTGGGAAACTGCACTGACGCTCTGGTGACTCTGGTGGTAGTTTGGTGGTAGTTTTGGTGGTAGTCTACCCTGGCTTCAGCACCAAGAATGCCATGTCCCAGAAAATTCCTTAGTGGCAGGCAAAACAGACTTGTGCTCACCCTAGAATACCACAGGGGAGCAAAAGTGTGATGATGGGAAGGAAGTGAAGTAACATTTGTTAAGGACTGAGTCTGTTCCAAGTCTTTTACAACGTGGTATTTCATTCAGTCCTCACAACAATCTTTAGATTCTAGTTGATATAAGTAACAATTAACTAGAAATGACATTTCAAACATAACAGCTCAGGGCTGGGGATTTAGCTCAGTGGTTCCGCTGCCTGCCTTGCAAGCACAAGGTCCTGAGTTTGATCCCTGGTACCAAAAAAAGGAAAAAGAAAAGAAACCATAACAGCTCAGTTCATTAGGTATTACCCCTACTTTGCAGAGAAAGAAATGGGGTCTTAGGTCAGCCTAAGATCAAATAACTATTAAGAGTCAGGCTCAAGATTCCAGTCCATGGTCTTTCTGGCCTTAAAACCTGTCCTCTTTCTAGGATAACCTCCCACCCACAAATCCTGTTGCACAAAAGTTCTTCTAGTTTTGGTTCATATGTGGTTAAAATTCTTTACAGCCTCATTGTGGAATCATGTCATCTAAAGGCACTGCAGAAGTATATGAGACATAAATCTTTCTGCCTTGGAATTGATAATACTTGAACTGAATTTAAAAATGCCTGACTTAGGATCATTACATATTCTGCCTGGACTCTGGACAGGCTGTAGGGTGGCTGTGGCAGCCATGCTGTCTCCTCTTTTGCTCCTGATTGGGCAGCCCACCTTGCCACATCCAGGGCTTAGTTGCTTTTTATTAGTGTCAGTGCCCTGTAGATAGTCCTTCCAAGCCCTCCTTTTGCAGGCCCTGCATTTTCATCAGCTAACTCATGAGGCTGTGCAGCAAGGACAGGGCTTCAGGTCCAGAGTGCAGATCTCCTGGCAGAGGCTTGCCTACTACCTGCCCTCAAGATGGCAAGGACAAGAGATTCAACCTTCCCAGGAGCCAGAATAAAACCTACATGAACTTCCTCAACTTAGCTCCAGGAGGTAAATGCCCTTATTACCATGTCGTCTGGATTTTGTTTCTTTTTTTTGGTACCGGGGATTGAACTGATTGAACTTGGAGCTTGTGCTTTCGAGGCAGGCGGCGGCACCACTGAGATAAATCCCCAGCCCTGTCTGGATTCTGTTTTGAGAAAGATTTCCATGAGATATGGTAATAAAATAATATGTCAAAACAGGTTTAATGCTATATACATGAATAAATAAACAAATAGTCTAACAGAAGAAAAGTCCAATGTACTCTGCCTCCTCCATCTGAATTCAAGGTGGCACTGAGTAAAATGACACCCTTCTTGATGGGCCCTTCTTCACTCTCATGGCTGTTGGATTTTCTGTCATCACATAGTTGATTTCCTTCACTCAGGTCTCTGCTCAGATGTCACCTTCGACAGTACTCCTTTGACCATTCTTAATACCCACCACATCCTCATTACTTATTTCCAGAAATTTTGGGAAACATTTCAGCTCTATTCTTGAGCCCACAATATTGGAATTTTTTCACTACATGGATAAAATTGTTAATTACTCTATTAAATTTATATTTGAGTGAGTTGTTTCAACAATTTTCTTCTATGTAACAAGCCATCCCCAAACACAGTGACATAAAACAACAATTTATCTTCTTATGTGTCAACAAACCAGGCTGGCATCTGATAAATAAGAACATCTGTGAAGTTTCTCTAATGGGTGGGGCTGCTGGCTGGGAGCTCAGCCAGAACTGTTGATCAGAATGTCTTGGTTGTCCTTCATTGGCCTCTTCAGGTGGTCTAGGTTTTCTGTGGCACAGTGGATGAATTCTAAGAAGAAGGTACCAAGCCTGTGAACTCAGAAGATGCAGATTGCTTGAGACTCCGTCTTGTAAGTTACGCAGCATCATTTGTGTTGTGTCATATTGGTTTAAGTCAGTTTCAAGACCACACCAGAATCAAAGGGAGGAGCTATATACTCTACTTCTTCTTTTTTTCATTAAGTTCATTTTAGGTATACAGTTACATTCCTCACTGAGAACTTGTACCTTTACATGAGGTATCTTGGTTCTTATTTTTCACCATTCCCCTGCCCTCCTGTCATCACCTCCACCCTTCCCTATTTACAAAGACTTTGTTTCCATTGTTTCCTTTTCTCATATTTTTCCTTTCCCTTCTTTCCTTTTACCTACCCCTCTCACTTCCCCTACCCCTTTAGACCTTTTCTTCCTATTTCATATTATCAGTTATACATTTTGATCCTTATTTACACTTTTAGTCTCTCACACCAGAGAAACTATTTGGTATTTACACATGTGTGTCCTCTTTATTTCACTTAAGAGTATGGCCTCAATATGCATCCATTTAGCTATAAATGTCTCCAGTTTCTTGTTCTTTTTTTTGGTACCAGGGATTGAACTCAGGACCTTGTGCTTTCAAGGTAGGTGGCGGAATCACTGAGCTAAATCCCCAGCCCAAGTTTCTCATTCTCTATGGCTAAGTAGTACTCCATTTTATTAAAAAACCCCACATCTTCTTTATCCAGTCTCCAGTTGATGGGCACTGGAGCTGTTTCCAAGCCTTAGCTATTACAAACTGTGCCACTATAAACATGGGTGCACATATACTGCTGTGATATGACTCTTTTGGGAATATAATGCAGCAGAGGTATAGCTGGGTCAAATGGGACCTCTAATCCTAGTTTTTTGAGATATGTCCATATTGATTTCCACAGTGGTTGCACCAGTCTGCATTCCCACCAACAATGGAGAAGAGTTCCTTTCTCCCCACATCCCTGCCAGCATTTGTTATTGGTTGATTTCTTGATAGCAGCCATTCTTCCCAGGGTGAGATGGAATCTCAGTATTGTCTTCATCTGCATCTCTCGAATGACCAGTGATGTTGAACATTTTTACATGTGTTTATTTGCTGCTTTTACTTCTTTGAGAAATGTCTGTTCATTTCAGATGCCCATTTTTGAATTGAGTCTTTATATTTAGGGGGTCTGATTTTTAAAGTTCTTTATATGGTCTAGATAGTAGACCTTTGTCTGAGGAACAGGTGATAAAAAATGTCTCACATTGTAGGTTGTCTCTTAGCTCTGTTGGTGGTTTCTCTTGCAGTGCAGGTTTTTAGTAAGATGAGATCCCACTTGTTGATTCTTTGTGCTATTCCCATGCTACTGAGGATTTGTTCATAAAGTCTTTTCCTATGCCAATGTCTTCAAGAGTTCTACCTAACTTATCTTCCAGCAAGTTTAGTGTTTCTGTTTTAATATTTAGATCTTTAATCCACTTTGATTTTAGTTTAGTGGATGGTGAAAGATAGGGGTCTGATTTTAATCTTTGGCAGGTTGGAATCCAGTTTTTCCAACACTGTTTATTAAAGAGGCTATCTCTCCTCCAGTGAGGATGGTCGGCTCCTTTTAAACTCTGCTTAATGGCAGGCATGGCAAAGAATCTGTGGTCATCTTTCGCCCATCATTTAAAATAACTTGCAAAGGAAATCATTTTTATTTTAACTTTTTTTTTTTTCTTTTTTGGTTTTTTCTTTTTTTTTTTTTTGGTACCGAGGATCGAACCCCAGTCCTTGCGCTTACACAGCAGGCGGCAAAACCACTGAGCTAAATCCCCGGCCCATATTTTTTGGTTTTTTGAGATAGAGTCTTGCTCTGTAGTTCAGGCTGGCCTCAAACTCCTAGCGATTCTCCTGCCTCAGCTTCCTGAGAGCTGGAATTACAGGCTATTTTAACTTCTGTCCGATGAAAATATTTCTAAAAATTATTAGTGTTGCAAGGTGATTACAATAGATAGAGTCTCCTCAATGATTAAGTTCTTTCAGAACCTTAGGGTTCTGAAAAATTTTAAAATTTATTTTTCTATTATTATTATTAACTGGGTTCTGGCCCTAGTTCTATCACAAGCTAACTACTTTTGTTATCTTGGGAGAAATGACATAGGATTTTAGCTTTTGTTCTTTTCATTTAAAAAATGAGTGGGTGGAATTACATGATTTCTACTTCATTTCCAGTCCCAAGAACTATGATCTTATAGTTTCATATAAAAATATGAGGTTAAACTATATTGTAATACATTTGAAATTACTCTTACGCATAAATTTCTTGTATGAACTTGTGTTTACTTGCTTGACAGAAATGTGAAAGCTGTTAGAATAAAAAGAGTTGCTTGTCTGCTTGTCATTCCACCCTCCAGAAAAAAAAAGGAAATAAAGCTAGGAGGGAGGTTATGAAGGAAGGGTTCTCATGCATGACTGTCTAATTGTAACTATCACAAAAGACTCTGCTAGAACACCAAGTTGCACACAGGCCACTACAACCTTGTTTGAAAAGTACTTCAGTAAGAATATCTGCCCAGAAAACTGGCCATTCAGTCTCAGACTGATGCCACTCTTGCTATTAATTATTGTGGCCAAGGATTATTGTTTCAAAATATCTGGTGCAATCCTTCTCATTTTGCCTTAAAACATTCTTGCCTCAACCTCTTTGAATATGTCAATAGTTTTCCACAGCACATGTATATTCCCACTGCAGTGCTCTGCTATTGACAAATAAATATCAATAGTCTCTGGAGAATCTCTCTCTGGTTGTCTTTTTAAAAAAATCTAGGCTGACATTTGTGATTACTTAGCTGGCTAAAGGAGAGCAATTGTTAAGTTCAGCTAATGAACTTACGGCAGACATTGGTAGGTGTTTTCCAAAGCCTATTTCCTTTTCACCCTGTACACACTGGAGAGCTGCATTTCCCAGCAAACTTTGCAGTTAGATGGGGCTGTGAATGTGAGCTCTATCCAATGGAATGTGAATAGAAGTACTATACAGTCCTCCCTCCATACTCAAGGGGAATTGATTCCAAGATCCCCACTCCCACACATATCAAAATCCGAGCATGATCACAATCATTATATAAAATGATGTAGTCTATTGTGAAACCCTGGGCCAGAAAGAGTCCTACAACCCCCTCTCCCAGGTTCATGGACTCAGCCCCTGGAACTGCCTGAGGTCAGGCAACTGACTGCCTCCACTACCCCTCTGCATGGTGGCAAAGTAGGGAGCAGGGCATGAAAGCACAGGGCTTTGTCTTGGAGTTCAGGCTGGGCCTGGGCCTGCCATAATGAGACACAACACCAGGTAGAAACCATGTTCCCTGTATACATAGGCCAGAGTTCACAAATAGAGGCTCTATATTGGTCCCTGCACCATGTAGAGACCTGGAGGATGGTAGGACAGACTTGAGTTTTGACTTGCATTATTGTAAACTTTACAGTGGGCCTGGGATACCCTACTCCATGCCAGGCTGTACAAGCTCCTTGGCTGTGAGACTTAAGTGCGACCCAGCTTAGCAATAGCCTTGGCAATCAAGGAATGGTCTCTATTCCTGTGGCCCCAACCTCAGGCAACAAAGCTGTGTTTACAGACCAGTGTTTACAGACAGAGCCCTAGGTCAGCGGCAGCACCAAGCAGAAGCCTTCATTCCAGTGGGTTGAAATTGCATTTTAGCTGCATCATTGCTAGTTGTGGCATAGGCTTGGGTATACTTTTGGGTGCAGGTCCTTGTGGCTCTAAAACTCAGGCATGAGTCATCTTAATGTCAGCCTTGGAGGCCAAGGGACTGCCTTCATCACCATTACCCTAATCTCTGGCAGTATAATATGGACAATACTACATTTGCTGAGGGTAAAGAGGGTAGTTATCAGAGAACTTTGCCTTGGAACTCAGTGCTGGACTTGTGAATTCCAACACTGTGTCTTTCCTAATGGCCTGTCTGTGGACAGAAACTTAGGAACAGCCCCACTGCCAGGGAAAGACATGTGATCCTAGTCTATTGGACTTTTAGTCTGAACAGCATCTCCTTTGTCTGGCTGCATTATTATTAGACCATAAAGCCACCTCAAAGGTTGCATTAGTATTAGGCAGCCCATAGCAGTGTAGACCTTGGCACTACCTCAGTGCTGCTCTAGTCTTGGTGGGCTGTGAATTTGGGGCATGGTAGAGCTTTGCAGTATTGAGAACCACAGATGTGACATATGCACGTGAGGCACAGTGATTCTGCTAGAGGTGGACAGAATCACATAGTATCCAATGACAGGCTGGTGACTATGGAAGAGGTATCTAGGTTCACTCTAGTCTCAGAGAGATATTTAGGAGATGGACTACCCTTTTTAGGCATCCCTCAGTTCTTGCTGAACATACTAACTGTGAATATAGGACAAACTTGGGGTTGGATTGTCCGTCAGCGCGGCAACAGTGACAATACATCAATGACATTCTTATAGGATACCTGGATTTAGGATGCCATGTAGTACTGAAATAGCAGAAGTGATTACAAGAAATAAGGTAGGATATAAATAGCCTGCCTAGAATTTCTGGAAAGACAGGCACAAACAAAGCCAAATTATAAAGACTGGAATATCTAATCCTTCAATGCCCAGATAATAGTGCACCATCCAAGCATCAATAGCTTTCAGAAAATTATAACCTCATTTAGCAGTCAAAATAAGACACTAGAAACTAACCAGTAGTAATCAGTAGGGGCAAACTCTTGGATAGAAATTAGAAATAGATATTTTAAGGAAATACAACAAGTTTCAGGAAAACAGAGAAAAGATTAGGTAATTTAAGAGAGAAATTTAATGGAGAAACTGAAGTAATTTTCTCTAGGTCTAGAGATGTTCCTCAGTTGCAGAGCACTTAACTAGTATGTATGAGGTCCTGGGTTCAATACCTCATGCTGCCAAAAATAAATAAGTAAATAAATAAATAAAATTTAAAAGTTAAAAACAAGAAATCCTTGAGTTAAGAAATACACTAAAAAAAATTAAAAACAGAATAGAAGACATCAATAGTAGGATAGATCAAACAGAGGAAAAAAATCAGTGAGTTCAATGACAGGGTACATAAAGATATACAGTTGGAGAAAAATGAGTGAAGAGAAATGAAGAAAGCCCACAGATATTTTGAGACTGCAATAAAAGAAAACATACCTGGGTTTGGGGAGTGGTTCGTGAGGAATCCGAGAATGCCAAAAGGGTAGAACACTTATTCAAAGAGACAATTTCCAAACCCAGAGAAAGCTATAAATATCCAGGTATAGGAAGGTCAAAGGTCCACAGAATTAGCTCAACTAAGTTTACTTTATAATTAAGCTCTCAAAAGTTAAATAGAAAGAAAAGATTCTCAAAGTAGCAGGAGAAAGAAAATATGTGTGTTTCTCCAATTCACAGGAGACTTCTGGGGTGAAACCTCAACAGACCAGGAGAGAGTGGTATGAGATTTAGCAGTTTTGGAAGAAAAATACCGGCCAACCAAGAATACTGTACCCACCAAAGCTAACTTTCAAAATAAAGGAGAAATACTTATCCCCAGCTAACAAAAACCCAGAGAATATTTTTCCCCTAGGTTTGTCTTATAAGAAATGCCAAAGGGAGCTCTTCAAACTGAAAGAAGGAGACCTTAATGAGTAAGACAAAAACATCAGAAGGCATAAAACTCACTGGAAAGGTTAACTATCCAGACAAAGCCAGAATGCTCTAATACTGTAAGCATGGTACATAAACCATTCATATCTTTAGTATGAAGACTAGAAAACAAAACAAAACAATAATTGGCACATTAATAAGTTAACAAACAAGTGATGTAGAAAGACATAAAATGAGATATAAAAAATTCAAAATGGGAGGAGAAATGGAGGCTATGTTTAGTATATTTTCTCTAAGTCTTTGTTTTTTATCTTTATGCTCATGTTAAGTTGCTAATATTTCAAAATAGCATGTTATAAACAAAAGGTGTTTTTGTAAGCCTTATGGCAACCACAACACAAAATGTCTGTAGTACTGTAGCCAAAAACAATAAGGAAGAAATCATAACACATTACTGAGGTGAACCACTTCACCATATAATAAAACTGGAAAAGAGGAGAGAGAGAGAGAGAGAGAGAGAGAGAGAGAGGAAGAGAGGAGAAAGAACACTATGGCAAAACCAGAAAACAAGTCACAAAATTACTGTAGTAAAATTTGTTGATTGATACCTTAAATATAAATAGATTAAATTCTCCAATTAAAAGATGTAAAGTGACTAAACATATAAAAAATAAAACCTAAGTTATTTACAAGAAACTCACTTCATTTTTAAGGATGCACACAGACAGATAATGAAGAGGTAGAATAAGATATTTGATTCAAATATGATCGAAAATAAAGTAGAAGCAATCATATTTAACATTAGAAAAAATAGATTTTAAATAAAAAGCAGTAAAAAAAGGAGACAAGGAAGGTCACTATAAAATGATAAAAAGGTACAAGCAAGAGGAAATAACAATTCCAAATACCTACGTATCCAACAGTGGAACACCCAAATATATGAAGCAGAATAGTAGACTTAGAGGAAGAGATAAGCTCCAAAACAGTAATACTATGGAACTTAAGCACCTCACTTTTAGCAGTAGTTAGATTATCTAGACAAACAGCTGAGTTAAATTGCACTCTTGAACCAACAGATCTGACATGTTTAGAACATTACGTCTAACAGTACTGAATGCATATTTTCACCATAGCACAGGAAACATTCTCCAGGATAGATCATATAATAGGCTAAAAAACAAGTCTCAAAAAATTGTTAAAAATTGGAATCATATCAAATAACTTTTTGGACCAATAAAACTAGAAATAAATAACAAGATAACCTTTGGATACTATACAAGTGTGTGGCAATGAAACAACTTAACTTTTGAAGAACCAATAAATTAAGGAAGAAGTCAAGAAGAAAATTAAAAATTTCTTGAACAAATGAAAATGGAGACACAACATTCCAAACCTATGGGATACAGCAAGAATAGTACTAAGAGGGAAATTTATAGCAATCAATGCCTATCAAAAAAGCAGAAAGATCTGAAATAAACACCATATCATTATATCTAAAGGAGATAGAAAACAAGAATAAACCAACACAAAATTAATAGAAGGAAAGAAATAATAAAGATCAGAAATAAATGAAATGCAGAATAAGAAAAATACAGGTCAATGAAACAAAGAGCTAGTTCTTCAAAAAAGATAAAATAAAATCTTATGTAGATTAAGAGAGAGAAAACTCAAAATCAAAGATGAAAAGGAAGACACTACAACTGACACCACAGAATTACAAAAGATCATTAGAAATTATTGTATGTCAACAAATTTGATTCTTAAAATAAATGGACAAATTCTTGATCACATATATTTTATCAAAATTGAATCATGAAGAAATAGAAAACCTGAATGGATTAATAACAAGTAATAAGGTTGAATCTCTAATAAAACTTCTCCCAACAAAGAAAAGGACTGTGTAGTCTCAATGCTGAGTTTAACAAATATTTAAACAAGAATGAATAACAATTCACATTAACCTGTTACTAAAACCAGGCAAAGAAACAAAATGACAACAACAGAAAACTATAGCCCGATATTATTGAAGAATATATATGTAAAAATTCTCAACAAAATACTAGCAAACCAAATGCAACAATACATCAAAAAGAACAAAAGGATGATCAAGTGAGATTCATCCCAGGGGCCTAAGTATTGACATATGCAAATCAACAAACAAGATATACCACATCAACAGAATTGCTATGGTTTATACCTAGATGTCCCCTCAGAGTCTCATGTGCTCATAGGTGGGGCTTTTGGGAGGTGATTAGATCATGGGGGCATGATAATCATCAGTGGATTAGTCCATTGAGGAGTCTATAGCTAAATGTGATGTTGGGAGGTGGAGCCTGGTTGGAAGAGTTGCGTCACTCGTGGCCTGACATGGAAGGGTTTATCTCCCTTCCCACTCTTCCCTTCTCTGCTTCCCCACCACCATTTTGCGAGCAGCTCCTTCAGAGATGCTGTCTTGCCTTGGAGCCAGTGTGCTATGGACTGAAGCTTCTACAATCTGTGAGCCAAAATAAACTTTTTTCCTTTAAGTTGTGTGTGTTGGGTATTTTGTCCCAGTAACAAGGGAAAAAAACTAAGATAAGAATGAGGGACAAAAACCATATGAACATCTCAATAGATGCAGAATAGGCACTCAATAAATGCCAACACCTCTTCATGATAAAAATTCATAGCAAACTAAGAATAGAAGGAATGTAACTCAATATAATAAAAGCCATTTGTAGTAAGCTGTTAATCAACGTTACACTGAACAGAAAAAGGTCGACAGCTTTTCTCTAAATCTAGAATAAGATTAGGATGCCCATTTTCATCCAAGACTCCATCAAAAAACTATTAGAATTAGTATACAAATTAAGCAAGGTTTCAAGATACAAAATCAACATAAAATTTGGTAGTATTGCAATATCGCAAGAACAATTCTCTGACATAGAAATCAGAAAGACAATCTTATTTACAATAGCTATAAAAATACCTAGGAAAAAATTAACCAAACAGATGAAAGATTTTACAATGAAAAGTGTAAAAGATTAATGAAAGAAATTGAAAAGAACAAACACATGTACATTTGGAAAGGCAACTCACTTTTATAGATCAGAAGAGAATATTGGTAAAATGTCTAGACTACTCAAAGTGATCTGCAGGTTCAAGGCATTCCCTACAAATATCCTGAGGACATTCTCCACTGATTCAGAAAAAAAATCCTAAAATTGGTATGGAACCCCTAAAACTCTAAATAGCCAAAGAAATTTTGAGCAAAAAGAACAAAGCAAGAGACATTTCACTATCTGATCTTAAAACAAGTTACAAAGCCTAGTAATGAAAACAGCATGGTATTGGCATACCAACAGACACAGGATGATGAAACAAACACAAACCCATGCATATTCACCCAACTTCTTTTCTTTTTTTTTTCATTAAGTTTATTGGTACAGGGGCCGGGGATTTAGCTCAGTGGTTCTGGTGCCTGCCTTGCAAGCGCAAGGACCTGAGTTCGATCTCCGGTGCCAAAAAACCCCCCAAAAAGTTTATTGGTACATTTTAGGTATAAAATGACAGTTACATTCCTCGTTGGAATCTTGTACCTTTACATAAATCTATCTTGATTCTTATTTCCTTAAAATTAATTTTATTAGTACATTTTAGGTATACAATATAATGACAT
>NW_004624761.1:25186074-25204755 GCF_000247695.1 Heterocephalus glaber
GAAAAATAACCAAGAGAGATTATGTAAAGGTGCAAATTTTCAACGGTGAATGTCATTATATCGTGTACCTAAAATGTACCAATGATTAAAATGAATAACTGACCATGCAAAATATGAAGAAAAGGTCTAAAGGAGTAGGGGAAGTGGGAGGGTAGGGGAAACAAAAGTATGGAAAGGAAAAATTATGAGAAATGAAAAAAATGGAAATAAATTATTTGTACATAGGGAAGGGTGGGGGTGTGTGAAAGGAGGGCAGGGAATGGGGAAAAAGTAAGAACCAAGATATGTCATGTAAAGGTACAATTTCCCAATTTGAAATTTAAATGTGTTGTATACCTAAAATGTACCAATAAAAGTATTTAAGAAAAAAAATAGTTGTTATACTGTATTTATGAAATGACAAGGAAAAAAGTTTGTATATGTGCAGTACAGATATAATTCTTCTTCAAATATTTTAAATTTGTGGTTGCTTGAATCTGCAGATGGGAAATGTGAGGATATGCAGCTCATATGTACAGTATACCCCCGCAAAATCATGGTTCACAGTTTGAGGCCTCAGGCTTGGTTGTTTTTTCCTTAGAACCTAACTAAAAGTTGTTAGAGGAAACCCCACAATGTCTCGGAAACCATAAATGTCCTGCGCAATTGTTTTTTGGCAGGAGGTTTGCAAGTAGCCAATCTGAGAGCATTATTCAATTCTTCTTGCTGCTGATCGGCTGCTGCCCTGAACCCATCTCCGCAAATGCACCAGTGTTCCTGCATCACAACAGGTCGCTGTACCTGGGTCGCTATCTCAGGTGTCCTCAGTTTTTTTCTTCCTAAAGCCTTAAGATGCCGCCAAAACGCCCTGCACCTTTTAAGGGTTTATTAATACAGTATTTTATTAAATTAAATTACTTAACTGCAGAAGACATAGCATATTTAGGTTTAAACTATAAAAACAGGCATTTATAGGCACTTTTCTTACCATAATCTGAAATTCACAGTTTTTCACAATTTGTGGGTGCTCTGGGAACGTAACTCCTGTGAATTTAAGAGGTCCACTGTATATCCTTTCCCCCCTTTCAGCAGGCTGGAAGAGAGAAAACTCCTCTAAGACTGACCTTGTGTGGCTCCTCTTGAGAATGGCAGAGCCTCTATCAGTACGAGTCCCTGCATGACCGGTGGGCAAGGGCTCTTTACCCACCTCTTCTTATCATAAATAACCTTATTGCGTTTGAGTCATTGTACATTGAGTGAAGTCCATTGATTATAAAAATTAGTCTATAGTATATAGATTTTATAGTGGTTTTCAAGATGTTTCAAAAATATTTTAATGTTACTTTAGTGGCTACAAAACATACCTTCTATTTTGGGAAGCATTTTCAAGATTAGATGATATTTGTGGAGTTACTTGTGTCTCCTGAAACCAAGCCTCAGACTATAAGATAACCCCAGAGTGTGCTGTGTGGCTCCTTGTACCTACCCTCATCTCTGCCCTAGAATTCCCATCAGCAGTTGATCATTTATTTAACAAATACTGCTTTGGCCTTATAGCATGTATCACCCATGTTATAGCACTGCTGCAAGTTATTGAACACAATAAATCAAGCTGTACTCTTTGATTGCTTAGAAGCCAGTGTGGCCTTATGGGGCTCTTGGTCAGCCAC
Organism: Heterocephalus glaber; assembly: GCF_000247695.1. Next base: position 25,187,724 of record NW_004624761.1, read on the forward strand.
AGTAAATATTAGTGCAGTCTAGAAGCCCCTCTGTATGGCAAGAAACTTGTTCTAAGAATTGCGTTTACCATATAACTTAACTACCTCATTGAAAGCCTTTACAATTTAACTTCTAAAATGGATCACACATTTTCCTTACTTTGCAGAATTAGTGTATAGAACACAGATAGTGGGAAACTCTGAGCTCCAATTGAAAGGGCCAAAAGATTGAGTCACAAGCAACTTTTTGTTTTTTGGTCTTTGGTACTAGGGATCAAACTCAGGACCTTGTGCTTGAGAGGCAGGTGTGGTGCCACTGAGTTAAATTCCTGGCCCACAAGCAACTTTGAGAACGGTTTTGCCTTAAAATTTTAAGTGGGCCTGAAGTTTAGGCAGAAAAGATCTTGCCTTCTCCAAGGCAAAATTGTGACAAGTAACCATGGCATTGACTTAGGACAGGCACAGTAGTTGAACTAAAAAGTGGAACTATAGTTGACTGTAAAAACCTAATTTATAGATTACCCAGTGCCCAGTCAAAATGACTAATAATTCTAGCACTGTAATTACCCACCTGTAGGCTAGGCTTTTTTTCTTCCAACTTTCTACTTTTCTGTATTTCACAGATGCTTAATAATGAACATGTACTCCTTTTATAATAAAAAAATCCAATTAACTTAATTAGAAAAAAAATTACCTACCAGGTGATGGGAGGTTTCTTGTTAATTCATCACCAGGCATCATAATCTGGCCCACTATCTCTGCCCACTGTGAAGCAGATATTTTTGTTCCCTCAACGGCTGAGTCAAGTAAAGTGTTACAGAGAGTGTAGTTTGGGAGAGAGGGGAAAGAAAGTGGACCGGGAAGACTGTCTTAGGAAGAAAGACTCATGCAACTCCCTTTGAGTGGTAGCCATGTACAACACACATATGTACTGGTGATTTCAAGGGGGAGAGGGAGGAAGGGAAGCAGAGCTTGTTGGGAGGCTGTCTCAGTGTCTGGTTTTGTCACATTATATCCGCTGCCACTGATGGTATTACATGTGGAAATCTAAGTTAGGTTCAAGCAGGAGCCCAGAAAAGAAGTCTAAAAAAGGTGCTTTTGTCCTCTGTGCTGTGTGGTTCCTGCCACGGGCCAGGATGGAGTGGCCAGCCCAGTCTGCCTCCCGTCAGGACCATGTTCTGTCTTCTATGGAGGGGCATGCTGAGTGGCTTTGTGGGTACATCAGCTTCGGTGCTGACGGCAAGCTTACAAAGCTAGCAGCCTTTCTCTGGATTAGACCCAAGTGTCAGTGTCTGGGTGTCCTGAGAGGAAACTTGGGAAGATCTGAAGTGCCTTACTCACTGTAAATGTAAGTGTTCATTTTACTTTTATCTATGAGAGTCATTAAAAAATAAAAGATGCACTCGTTGCCATCTTGGTCTCCAAATGGGAAATACCCTCTCTTTCTCTGAAGTGCAGTACAATTTGGGAATTCCAACATCACACAGCACACGGGGGAAAGAGGAATTTACTCACAGTTTACACTGGGACTCAGGGGACTGGAAAGGAGAATTAAGGAGACAAAAGAAAATTAAAGTGCAGCATCATAAAGAAGAACAGTAACAAAAATGTATCTGGAATTCAAAAGAATATTCATGCTCTGAAAGCAGCGCTCATGCCCCTAGGTAGAGTTAATGTATGACATCTTCATAATAATCATGCCATTATTGATTGACTTTGCATTGTGTTTCAGTTAGTTAATTGTAGCCCTTTCCTGTTTCTGGCTCTGGTGTTTAAAGGCAAAATAGGCCCTTTGTTATGTTCTCAGAAGAACTATTTACACATTTTGATTTGTCAAAGAACAGTTCATTTTCTGGGCCCTACTGGCTTTTTTATTCCATATGGAATATACAAGCAAAACTGGGTGAATTTTTCAAATATCAGCTAAATCCTAATAATTATTAAGCTGCTTCTTGCACTGATCATCTCCAGTGGCTATATTTATGTACACCAAGTCACCATTCTGCTGTAGAAAAGTCACTGTATAATGTACATCTGCCTGCTATACCAATAGTCCCAGAACCATAAAACCCTCTGGCATTGATCATTCAACTCTGCTGGCATCCTAATCTGGAATGTGGTTCTTTCCCCCACTGAATGGTCCTCACTGTCGTGGGGGAAGGGAGGTTGTGAGCAAAGTCATCAGCCCCTTGGAAGGCATCCTGACCTCCCCAGCACTGAACTTTCAACCTCTTGAGCTGACAGTTAGTGGTGGGTGCACAAATTTTGTTTGCAACTAATTGCGGCTTATAAATGGAGCATTGTGGCCCCGGAAAAGAGCCAGCAGTCTCTCTCCCCAGGGTCACCCAAGTGGAATCTGGACACAAAAAGGCCTGTCCCCAAATGAGCCTCCTCTCTGAGCCCTTCCCAACCTCTTGAGCCCTGGGTTTGTCTCCTTCATCAAGTAGAGAGCTAGAGGGCACAGCAAGAGGCAAACCTTCCCCTGGAAAGTCAGTCTATTCATAGCAACTGGCAGCCTCCTCAGGAATTCCTACAGACTGACTCCCCAGAGCCCACCATTGTATCCCCATCAAGCACCAGCAGCCTTTCACAGACCCAGGGACGGACACACACACACGCACACACACACACACACACACATCTCAGAGCACAAAATGCTTTGCAAGCCATCTATGTGCTATTTAGCAAGGAAACTACTGGAAGTTGAAAGGAAGAAAAGCAGAGGCAAGTTGCAAGGGTACAAGGTTTTCCAGCAGGTCGATTACTTATTTTTGTTTTCACAGAGTAGGTAGACTTTAATTGACACCTAAGACTTTAAGTGCCTTGGAACATAAAACCATTTCTTGGAGGTGGGGGCCAGATGACACAGCTGGCCCCGAGTGTGAATCACAAAGATTCAGAGGTTAGACAAAAGGGGTAGCCCATGGTGACTCTGTTTTCTCTCATAGTTTCATAGGACTGACTGCAGTGGTAGTTAATATCTTCTATCCTGAGACTGTGGAAAGAACATAGGGAACTTTGTGAAAGTATAAAGTGAGCTTTCCAGGCAAGTATCATATTGTTCTCAGTTAATCAAATTTATCAAATTGTTCCCGGTGCCTTATAGCTAAAGGGCGATACTTAGGATCACAGTGTACAAATCCCTAGCCATCTGCTCTGACAGCTGTTGGACCTTGAGCAAGAACTTGTACCTGCAGAGTCTTTTGGGAGCCCTTAGGCATGAGTAGACCAGAGTGGTTCAATCATCAAATGGTCAAAGGTTAAAACTACTTACAACCCTGGGATTTGTATCCCCAACTAGATGTGTTCCCAGCAATAAGCTACATGAGCAAAATTCCCTCTTTGTTCATGAGTCTCCAAACACCCCAGTTTCTGTGTCTTCTGGATATTTTCTCAATACCTTCAGCCTAGCCTTAAAAAAAAAATCAATGCAGTTAGTGAACTGCTTAGTTGAAACTGAACTCATCTATTGATGCTGAAACAAGAGCCACGCACTTCCAGCCAATTTAAAGAAATCTGCTCAGATGATTTGTTCGATTCTTTCAAGGAGTCAGAGGATTAGCTTGCAGTTGAAGTAAATTATTTCTATGAAAATTGTTTACCTCTAATACATTGGGGTTTTTTTCGGTGCCAATTTCATTAGGGCAGTTGGCTTTAATAAATGGTGTTAGAATAGAATGACCACCTGTTCCAGTTCTAGTGCTGTTGTGGTTTTAAGACTAAAAATTCTGCATTCCGTGAAACTTCCAATTCCCAGGAAAAAAGAGATGGTTAGTCACTATACCAAATTGTTTGCTTTGTGCACCAATTAATCCATTTTTCATTGCTATGACAAAATACCCAAGGCTAGGATATATAATATATATATACTAGAGGTAAATTTAGCTCCAGTTCTGGAGGGCTGCAAGTCTGGGATCAGGTAGCCCCATTGGCTTTGCCTTTGTTGAGACCCATGTTCCCAGGCCCGTCTACACCACATCACAGCTGATGGTATCATGGTGGCAATGTGTGCCAGTGGGAGATATCACATGGTGAGACAGGAAGCCAGAGTCTGCGGAGAGACAGGTCTTGTTCTTTTATAATAACCCTTACTCTTTTATAACAACAAAACTACCTGGAGTCCTATAAGAACTGCATTAATCCCTTCTAAGGGTAATTACCCCAGTGAACAAATTACCTCTCACTAGGGCCCAAATCTTAAAGATTCTACCACCTTCCTCCATCGCCACAATGCAGACCAAATTGCTAATACATGAGTCTTTGGGGGACAAACCACATCTAAACATAGCTTTTTGCAAGTTCTACTGAGCCTGGAGTATTTGAGCTATGTTTAAAATCTTAGTGAGGTATGCATTGAAAGAAAATCAGAAAGTGGTGAGGAGCTTTCCTGAGAAGGTCAGTTTGTTTAAAATTACTCCTGAGTACAGGACCCTTTGTGACATGTAGGGGAGCTTAACATCCTAGTATATATACCACACTCAGTTACCATATGGGCAGTTAGTAGCTAGTGTTTTAATTTTTCTTCCATATCTTAAATTTCTGATGCAGAAAAAGAAAATAGTAGGCTGATTTTTATAAATGTTTTCTTGGGACATTTTATATTCCACTTTTATGGACTTGGGAAACATATAAAAAGGAAAAAGGTAGGAACAAATATTTAAATTGTATAAGCCTCTCCTGATGCATTCTTAGGAGATCAAAGTCATTTTGTGCTTTCCAATCCATTCATATCTGTACTTTTACTTTTGGCTTCATTTATTCTACTCAATTTGACCCGAGGCAGTGCCTTTTAAACTTAAATGTACCAATGAATCACCTGGGCATATTGTAGAATGCAAATTCTGATTCCATAGATCTGAGAAGGAGCCTGAGACTACATTTCCAATACACTCCAGGGCAGTGCTGGTCTTGTCCACTGGTCACACTTTGAGTAGTAAGGTTCCAACAGCTGGCTGCACCTGAGGGTTTTTTTTTTTAACCTTCAGGAAGTTTCTAAAAGGAAGGAAGAAAAAATATTATGAAGGAAGTAGGGAAAGAAAATTGTTCTTTGTATCTTTGAAAATAGTGGGGAAAACAAAAGGAAGTGGGGAGGGAAAATTGTATTTTATATCTTTGAAAACAGTGCCTGTTGAAACAGAAAATACCATGTGCTTCAATACGCTGCACAAATGCAATTAGAATTGACCCAAAACATCAGTGTGCCTTGGAAAGGAAGTCAAAAGGGAGGAAGTAGAAGGGAGTGAGGCAGGGTGTGGCAATTATAGTGTATGTGGCTGAAGGGAAGCCACTCTTTTTCTAAGTACTGTATTGACACTTACCTTTTCTTCTACCCCTCTGTGTGCTGGAAATGTGAGCAGTATTTTTGGTAGGAGGCAGAGAAATGTTCTCTTTCAATTGGTTGTGAAATCCATACAAAAGATCATTACAGATGAAAAATGAAACATGCTCTGGAAAGTGTACAAATCTTTTCATGTTGGCTATAGTTTATTGTATTTCTGTAGATGCAAAAGCAGATAATGAAATGCACAAGTAGAAGAGGAATTACCTCTCATTATTGACTGACAGAAAATGGATTGTACTAAATCACATCTATTTCTGATAGTATTTTACAATAAAAATTGTAAATGCAATTCAAGGAATTTCCATGGCTTCACATAGCCCTGGTTAATGAGACTACACATTAGGGGTAGAAAAGGTATTCAGGGATTAAATGTTTTAATTATTCAAGAACAAAATGTATGTGCCTCAGACATGGATGAGAATTACTGCTTCCCAAATTGTATCAGTCACGAACTCGGAAGGGTTTACATTCTTTTTCTTGAAGTGGAACAATAAGTGTGGATGATTATGTGGTGACTAAGCACCCCCAAATCTTCAAATGTATGTTTATGTTCCATGAAAACATGTGTAGCCAGGACTCTGACTAATAGGACTTCCACTTACTGCTATTACAAAGTTTCAGTCTGAAATAAAAAACTCTTACAGGTCATGAAAGCTAGAGGGTCCCAAATTATGTTCCAAGGGGTTTTGCATTTCTATAAAGGAGAAGTGTGATTGGAATAAATCAGTTTCAATATTTCCCTTACCTGGGAGCTTGCCTGTTTGTCTCCCTTGTTTCTGTTTCGAATGGCTGGCTGCTCATAAGTGTTTCTCTGTGTGTTTTGCTATGATGGCTTTTGAGGACTGTGAACTCTTAGTGAGTGGGACTGACTGCTCCTCACCAAGACAGGTATGTCCCAGGTCAACAGACACCACCTCAGTACTTAGAAAACTCTGCACTTGTCCTTTGTCTCCAAGTGGATGAAAATCTCCTGATTTCATTTTGTGCTCCATCTCCTCCCACTTTCCTTGATGTGAGTGTGTGTGTGGGCTGGTGGAGGGAAGGGGAGAGTACAGACCACACACTCCAGCTCACAGTCATGCATACACCATTAGGACCTTGTTACAGCATTTCAGGTCTCCGCAGATTAGACCCTGTTGCTAGTGGAGAGAGTAGCTCACAGGCAACAGGACTGTTTTTAAGTGTTTCTCTTTACATCCTTTTCTTTAGTTTGCTCAAACACTTGCACAGATTTATGTGATCGTTCCACTTATATACACTTAGTGAATTTAACCTTACAACCAATTTTTTTCTAAAGTCAACACTTCTGGGCAGGGTGTAGTTTGGTGGTAAAGTACATGCCTAGCATCTGCAAGAGTCTGGGTTCCATACCCAGCATCTCAAAATAAATAAAGTCATAATTTCCCTCCCATTTTTTCTTGATCTGTACTACTGATATTTCTCATGACTGCCTAGTTATATCCAACTCCTCAATTTGTGTTGCTGAACTTTCAGTCATATTTTTTCTCTGAAATCTTATGTCTTTTCATGACTTATCTGTTACACTGAAGGTGACAGGAGACCTACAGTATAATTTTCTTTAACCATAAAGATCATTTTTATGGGAGTCATATGACAAACATAATAAATACTGGCTACTGTTGATCCCATGTCATTCATTGAACCAAACTCCAAGTGCTTTCTATGTAGCAGTCACTGTAGTAAGTGCTGGGGTACAACATGGAACAAAACGAAGTCTTTGACTTCTTTCACTCTAGTAGTGGAATGGAGAAAGAGTCAATTAATAGATAAGTACTATAGTAGATGATAAAAAAGAACTAGAGAGAAAGATGTACATAGTAAGGGAATGAGAGTATTGTAGGGGGTTATGGGTGTTGCTCTTTTACATGGAGTACTTCCATGGTACTCAGGGAATCACCAACTGGGGACTGCCATTTATATTTTGTACAATTCTAGGGACTGCCTTTCTCCTAATGGTTTTTGTAGATTGTAGCTGTGAAAAATTTCTGGAAAATAATATCAAAGTGTTTGAAGAAAATGGTGCCCTTTTTAAAATTTGGACTAGAGGTGGGGCTAGGTAGGGATGATATTTTAGCAGAGTCATGGAAGAAGCAAGGCAGCAACCCACACAGCTATGTTGAAAGAAAATATTTCAAGCAGATAGAACAGCAAATATGAGGTCGTGAAGCAAGTACAACTCCTGGTACGTTAGAGGAACAAGGCAGTGGCTGGAGCAGATTGAGTGAGTGAGTGGGAGGCCCAGGGAGGAGGAGGGCAGATGACAGAGGGTCTTGGAGACCATTGTAAAGTTTTTTTATTTTAATGGAAGCAAAAAGTCAGTGGAGAGTTTTCAATTGAGAAATGACATGATCTGACATATATTTTAAGACCACTCTGACTTCAGTGTGGAGAAGTGATGACAGGAAGGTATTGAGGCCTTGAAGTTATCCCAGTAAAAGAGGATGGCAGCTTAAACTGATGTAGAGAGCACTTTGATATGATGCTTGAGCTCTGATAGGTTTTTCTGCAATGTGATGAATTTCTTCTCTCGAATACTAGGTTTATTTAAACAATTCATACAGAAAAAATGATGGAAACTCAGAGTTAGACGGAGACTTAGAAGCAGAATATCTAGTGAGGAAGACTAAGAACAAGAGTCGGGTTGATTGATCTCCAAGCCTGTGGAGGTCTAATATTTTGATGAGGGTAGGTAAAGCTGAGATAGATGCCTCACCATAAATGTTTTTCCTATCTGGAATTCACAGCGCTACAGCACTACTAAGCTTTTAATCTGAAGGTGGAGGCTGGATTCTAGCATGATGCAGCACAGAATCATTCATTCATTCATTCATTTATTTATTTATTTATTTATTTATTGAGACAGGCTCTAGCTATGTAGTTCAGGCTGGCCTTAAATGCACTATGTAGCCCAGGCTTGCCTCGAACTCACAGCAATCCTCCTGCTTGAGCCTCTTGAGGGCTGGGATTACAGGCGTGTGCCAGTACTGCACAGAATCTGCAAGCTCACAGTCTCTAAATTCCCCTTTCAGGCTGTCTATTCTGACCCGCCAGGCAATGGAGGGATTCCTTGCCCATCATCTCAAGAGGACACACCAAAGCTTAACTACATTTCCAATGGCAGAGTACTCATTATTTTAAGGGGATTCACTATGCTGTTGGGTTGCTTCAAGCTTCTAGTCTGAAACCTTTCTCTCTTTAGCCATTCTGCTGTTTGGAGCTGTGCTGGCCAGGAGAAGCAGTGCAGTAGTATTGGATAAGAATATTGCTTCTGGACCCCAGAAGGTCAAGTCATAATCCAGGTTCTATGTGACTTTCAGAAGCTACTGAGCCCTTCTGTGCTTCATAAATAAGTAGAATATTTTAAAAACTTATAAAAGGACGTGATACAGAGGTGCTAAAAATGGTGACCAGAATGATTTATCTTGCATATGGTTATGAGTCTGAAAAATTGTATACCATATTTGAACATAGTGCTCATGAGGTTCTTCTTTTCCAGTAATTTGCCTATAGGTTTTGTAGTCCCCGCACGATTCCTGGCAGCAATTACCAATGAAATTATCAAAAGCAAAGGACCTGCTGTTCGCCTTGGAGGAGCAAGAAAATAGAAATTACTGATTAATGCTTTTGGATCCAGGCAGCAAGAAACCTGCTGGTTCTCTGACATTTAGAAGTTGACCCCATCTCAAATATTGATCCACAAATCCCGTCTCACTTGGCAAGCAGTATTTCAGGATGCAGTGGAGAATGCAGGTTTTGGAGTCTGATTTTTGGCACTTCAGTCTAACTCTGGGACTTATTATCTAACAAAAGGCAACTTATTTTAAAAAGATAATAATGCTACACATTTTTATGTTTGTTATGAAGATTCAATGGCACAATATATACAAAGTACTTAACACAATCCAAAAGATCAAGAAATGTTAGTGATAATTTTAAGTAAATAAAGTTAATTCCTAAAAACTGTCATGTTTCAAAGCAATCTAAACCACCTTCTCTGAGTTTCATCGCGCCTTTCTTTTCTGTGGTACCTCACATGTTTGAGGCAAGTGCTGTCTCATTGAGTTACCTGCTGCCTTTTAAGCAGATATGAAGGAAGGAAAATCAAGACTCAGGATTCCTGCCTTCCTTGCAAGTGTCAGCTTCTAATACTCCAGAACGCACTTATAGAACCAGGAAGATTGAATCTCACAATCACAAGAAACAGGGAACAGGAGTCAGTTTACTTGACACCTGTTCATCAACTGAAAATTTCAAATTTGACCAACCTTGTTATTTGGTAGCAGGTAGATTTTTTTCAAAAACCTTTTTTTTCTAAAAATGCTTTTATTGTAGAAACATAGGAAAGCATAGAATAACTCGAAGAAGCAAGCCACATTTATTTCTACTGCCCGAAGTTGCCCCTAGCAAGACTTTCTGCACAGAGCCCTAGGTGGATAAACAGTGTAAGCTAAGACTATGTCTGTCTGGTGCAATTTTGAGATCTACCAGTTTGGTAATGAAGAGGACTCAGTAAGAACTGGTTGCCGGGGATGTAGCTCAGTGGTTCTGCCGCCTGTCTCACAAGCGCAAGGTCCCGAGTTTGATCCCAGGTACCAAAAAAAAAAAAAAGAACTGGTTGAGTTGAAGACATATAATCATGTCAGTAAATAAATATGTATTTCTGACCCTATGGAGGGATCATAATTATCAGTAGATTCTCCTTTCCTTTCCTTTCCTTTCCTTTCTTTTCCTTCCCTCTCCTTTCCCTTTTCTCTCCCCTCCCCTCCCCTTTCCTTCCTTTTCCTTTTCTTTTTTCTTTTTCCAGTGCTATAAATGGAACCCATGCTAGGCAAATGCTGTACCACTGAGCTACATGCCCAGCCCTTTTTAATTTTATTTTGAGACAGGGTCTCACTAAGTTGCCTAGCCTAGCCTCAAACTTGTGATCCTCCTGCCTCAGGTTCCTGAGTAGGAGGGACTATAGGTGTGTGCCACCACATCCAGCTCCCAGGAAGAATTCTTTTCATGGCTATTTTATTTAATTGGACCCTTTAAAAATATGGATTTTTCCTCCCCGCCTCCTCCTCTTCCTCTTTTTCCTCCTCCTCCTCTTCTTTTCTTTTCTTCTTCCATTTTCATTCATTTGGAGAATTTCCTCTTCTCTTCTGCCATTCAGGTGTCCTTCTAATTATAATAAGTACCATTTATTACAAGTATACAATAGGCCTGACCCTACGCTAAGCTTTGTATGAGCTCATTTAATCTTCATAGCAACTATTTGTATTTGTTATCACCATTCTTATGGGTGAAAAGCAGAGGTTTAAGAAGGTTCAGTGACTGCTCAAAGTCACATGGCTTGGTTTGGAAGGAATAGTCTAGTCCAGGTCTGTCTGAATCCAAATTCCGGGCTTCAACCACATGGATATGGTGTGATCAGAGTTTGCACTTAATTTTGAATATTACTCTCTACATTTACCTTCATATTATAAGCATTTATCCAAACCATTATATTACCTTCAGTAGCATCTCAAATATTAAAATAATATTTGGAGGGAATGTATCATAATTCACTCTACCTTCTTCTTCTCCTTTTGTGAACATGTGGGTTGTAGAGCAGAGACGCCCACAATTTAATAATCAGAGAAGGTGGGGAAGAGCATTCTGTTGTGGAGCCCCATAGTGAGGAAGAGAGCAAAATAAAACCTGTTAGCTTGGAGGAAGGAACCAGGTGGAGGCTGGGTCTTGGCAGACTTGCAGCTTGTTCGGACCCAACATTGAGCTCCCAGGAAATCATAGAGCCATTGCATAAGGGGGCTGCAGAGGAGGAAAAGGGAAGAGTTTATGGTTTACACTTTCTTGTATCTGGTTATTGTCCATTTAAACACTTTGCAGGGCCAAACTTTCTTAATTTTCAAATTACAATTGAAAAAGAATCCCCTCAAATAAAAACCCAAATCACATGGCATATTACAAGAGCCTTTTCAGGCATAGGAGGAAAATATCGTCAAATCCTGGTTTGCTGCAATACCCCCCCTGTGTGTGTGTGTGGGTGCGTGTGTGTGTGTGTGTGTCCCTTGTGGTCTCGAGGAATCTGGACGACTAACAAGGTGGTAAATAAGCTTCTCTTTCTCTCTTTCCTCCCTCTTCTCCCCCCTCCTTGGAAGACTAGATCTTTCTGCTCTCAGAAACCGCTGGATGCTGTCAGTGATTGTTAGAGGGAGGCTGTGTGGGCTGTGGCTTCAGACAAGGCCCAAGGGCAGGTTGCTAGACCCTCATCCGGAGCCCAGCCTCACAAACAATGAAGATCCTTCAGTGTCTCCCCCCAGCTGTCTAGCGGCCACCCTGGGAGGTGTGGGGGTGGGCCACCAAGTGAACCCAGCCCAATAGGGCACAAGGAGGGTAGCAGAATGGTATGGTTAAAATTGGAGTTTTTCTGAACTCTGGGTTAAGATTTTGGCCCAGCCATTCATCTGTGTGGCCTGGATTTGTGCTACTTAACCTGGCAGAACCTCAGTTTTCCTACTTAGAGAGTAGTGATGATAATCCCTAAGTTAGAGAATTGCTGAAAGGATCAAGTAGTTGAGTGACTGTGCCTGCTCATTAATACATGTCGACCCATGTTAGTACACTGTCAGCCTCAGCATCACACAGAAGAACCACTTTTTTTCTATTTTGGAAACAGTACTATTTCTATGTGATCCTTTTCTAATGAGTTAAACTGACTCATTTATGCTGGATGGGTTAACTTACTAATCCTGCCTTACCCCCTTTCCCAAAAGTTTTTGTTCTTCTAGGTTCACAAGACTTAGGTCTTTGTGTTTGAAGGATAGTGGGAGCCAAGGCGACCCTCAGGTGACCTTGTTCCAGCCAAAGAATTTAGCTGGAGAGAAGACTCATGAGGATGTTTTTGTTCATGGTGTTTTATAAGGATGGGTTATTTTTTGTTGGATGTGCACAGAAGTTATTTCAACATTTAGAGGTGAGAGAGTGACATGCTCTTTTCTCAGGACAAGAAATTATTTTGGCATTCTCATCTAGTTAGTCTGGAAAAACTTAAAGAGGAAAATGATCCAGGGAGGCTTCCCAGTGGGAATCTACACTACTCTGTGATCTGTGTGCTTGTTATTTGCAATACAGTGCAATTACAGAGGGCTGGGGGAAAAGCAGTATCACCGAGGGACAAGATGGTAGTATATTTTCTCAAGAAGACTAGAAAATATTTCTCTCCTAAAATCAGATCGAGGTGGCTAATTGCAGCCTTTAGGAAATAACCACTGATGAGATCTCAGAAGATAATTACTCCATTTTGCAGTTCCCACTGTGTCTTGTACTGACCTCATTTCAGTAAAACATGTTATTATGGAAGAAAAAACTTATATCCCAATAGTAGGACATGATTCTAGGGTAAATGATGCCTCTTTGCTAAATGTCTTCTTCATATTTTTATTCCTTTAAGAAGTTCTCCACCACCCAGGCACTCATCCTATTTGTCCGGTGAAAAGTAAGCTGTCATTTCGCCTATGACTAAAGTAAGTCAGCATTTCTATTTCAGAATTTGGGTTCAGATATTTGCAAGTGTTTATTTTAGTATAGAATTTTATCATAAAACAACAACAGCAGCAGCAATTACTGAAGTAATGGATTGTTTCTAGAAACTATTTGCCTTACCAATAATGTTCATGGTTAATTACTTTAGATTAATTTACCCAAACCTCAAAATCAACTGTGTATACAGCTGGATTAATATTGACCACAAATAAACCCTCAAAGCCCAAGATACATTTTTAATTTTTTCCCCCAAACTAGAATTTAGCTTTTGAATAAATTGTTTATAATTACTTAAAATTCCATATAAATATGCAGCTCTCACTTGCTTTCATTACATTTTTCTGCCACTTTCACTGGCAATTTTTGCATGAAACTTGTGTCACCCTTAACAAGCTAGCCTTATTTTCTAATTTCCCTTTAATGGTTTTGTGTTCCAAGTTTAATTTAAGAATGGATTGCTTACATTTCACTTACAAATCTCCCTTCTAATCATCATTATTAATATCACAATTTGGTTGTAATATCTGTAAGAGTACAAAATGTGTCCTCTTGAAGATGCGATGGCAACTGCTGGATTGCAAACATTTCAATTACAACTCTACCTTGTGATTATTATTATTAATATCACAATTACTATAGTAATATCCATAAGAGTGCAGAAGGTGTTCTGTCAAGGGTGCATTTACAAACAGCTTTTTCAGTTTCCTCTTACGAAAAATGTGCCAGACTTTATCTAAATTCAACTTTCCCTGTAATTTACATTACACAACACACTCCATCAATAAAACCATCAAAATGATCTACTGCATTGTAGACAAAAGTTATTGTGTCAAGTTGACACTAATCAGTTAATTCCAGTAAACCTTCAGATAAACAAAAGCTTGTTGTCTATTACTGTCGAGTGTGATGGGCCTCTTGTATGTCCTATGGTTGTGCCCATCTATAGAGATGTATCTGGCAGACACTTGCCCTGAGGCATCTATATGGAAACTGAGACAAGATCTATAGCTAATGATGTTGACCCTGACTCCCCCAACAGAGATTGAATTCAAGTCCTCATAATATCTTGACAGCTGATATGTATACTGTGCTAATAATATTAACAATTACTATGCCACTAGGATTCCCTAGGCCCTGGCCAAAAAGAAAAAAAGAGCAATTTTAAAGCTTCTTCCCTTATCTGAACTAATTTCCTGGTTTATGCCAGTCATTACAACTGTCTCCCCATGAAGACAAGGACACATTTCTGAATGGAAAAGACTTTTAAAAATGTGTTTATAGTAATTAGCAAAAGCTGTACAAGTCAAACAACTTCTGGAAAAGCTGAGAGTTCCAGAAAAAATACTTTTCCTCTGAGAAAATGTTTATGGGTACCATTTCCCTGGCATGTTGGGTTATTAGGGACCACGGAGTTAGCATCACATTGTTGTTGGGGTGTATCAAAAGAATTTGAAGGGATGTTACCAGGAGGAGGAGTTGGGAATGTTACTGGGCCTGATGCGGTTCTCCTTTGGGGCCAGGGAAAGGCACGCCAATCTGTGTTTGTCATGACTGGTGGCCAAGGCATCAGAAATCACTTTGGGGGCTCCTTAGCTAGCTGCCCATCCATGGGGGAAGTGGAGAGATTGATCCAGATTCACTTCCTCTCCCTCCTCTATAAATTACAAATACATGGGAAAGGCCCAGGCAGGCTAACAGGCCATGGAGAAGCTTAGGATGAAATGTTGACAGGGGGCACTGTTAAAAATTAAATTCTGCCCTATTTTGTGTACCATTCTTGTGAGTCACATTTGTGAATAGTAGTGAGAGATTTAATGATCGCATATTTTTTATCTTATTTCCCTTCAGTCGATGGCAATTTTTTTCTGTTAATGTCAACTTAGAGCTCAAAGTAATTTAGTAATTGATTCTAAGCGCAGCAGTTCGCCAATGGCAGCTCTCCATTTGTAGGGAATATCTTTGCTAATTTTATCCATCAGAATGAGATTACCATGCTAATCTCTCCCAGCTTCATCTCTTGGTCATTTGGGACATGCTGATGCAAATGACTTATTAGACACAGGGCCTTCGTCCATTCTTAGGATCACAGAAAGATGAAAGGAAGCCAAGATAAAGATATTACAATGCCTAACATACACAGATGGTATGCATGCCTAATACTAAAATGATAAAACCCTGAACTGGAAACCCAAACAAAAAACTAGTTACGACAAATGAAAAATACAATGGATCAAAATATATTTAAGTACATTGATGGGAATGCACAAAAAGAATCAAGGCAGGACAAATGTATCTAGGGACATGTAATTGGAAACTTAAACATTCATTGGGCCAGGGAAACCTAGAAAGTCATATGTCAGGTGGAGAAGGGGGAAGCCCTTAATGAGATTAAGTGGAGAAAACCTAAATGGCTATGCTAACAAAAAGATCGAGGCTAAGTCTACAGACAATCTGTCCAACTGTTTTCAGTGAATGACTGGTTACCAACTAAGTTAGCTATTGGTTGTTTGTCTGATTTAATTAAAATGCTCAAATCAGTGTGAGCCTGTGTGTGGTAAAAATAGCCTGGAACTAGTTTGGGTTACACACACACAATAGGGTATTGTATGACACAATAAGCTGAAAAGCCTTCCGAAGACATTGCTAGTAAATGGACAAATTCTCAAATGCTTGGCTTTATGAAATAGCAAAATACTTAGAGTAAGTTCAGAAAAAAATCAGTTTAAATGATTCAAGTAAGGGGAGGTTTAAAGAAAGAAAAATTAGCTAATATAATAGCTGGATGAATGTTCATGTAGGCAGAAAACACCCCAGAGAGAGAAAAGACATTTAGTATTCAAGATGCCTGTTACCAGATCAACAAAGGGAAATCTTGATATTAAGTATATAAATAAATCCTGTCATTATTCTCCCCAATGGAAGGGAAGATAAACTGACATTATGGTCATTTTGCTTTCAAAAGGCAAAATCTTATTACCAGAAGAACCAAAATATGTCATGAAAAAATCTAAAAACTACTTCCAAGTTCTAATCATTGGCTCAATTATTTCAAATGTTTTATATTCTAAATTTATCATATAACGGTATTAGTAGCCTTCGAATAGGAAAAAATAACATCAAATGGCACAAGTGGCTGTTGCATACCCCCATTTTCAGAATTGAAATCATTCCTCCCAAACCAGAATTTTCTCCTGTCTCCCCAAATCTCATTAAAGTAGCATAATTTGAAACTTAGAGCTATCTTTAATGTCTCTAAGTCACTGTATTGTCTTGGAGTCCCTGTCCTTATTTTCCCAGCATGCAGTCAGTTACCTGTTATGTAGATTAATCCCGAGAAGTCTTTCCTGGAGGTTTGCAGCTTCACTGCAAATTCATTCATTTGGGTCTTGATCCATTCTTGCCTTATCCTGCTATTCTCAGCTCCATCCCCTTAACTGTACTACCTATTACTGTCAAATTACTCTATTTGAAAGCATTCCCATATTGGAAGCAAGAAGAGACTCACCTTGCGTGCAGAATTTAAAGAGGTGCAAAAACCCAGAAATCAAGATCAATATTATTTTAATGCCTCTCTTTTATAGGAATCCATGTGCTTGCACTAGACCTACCCGGATAAGCTAGTATAAATCTCCCCATCTCAAGATGCGTATCTTAATCACATCTGTAAAGTTGTTTTTCTACGGAAATGAACATTTACAGGTTACAGGGATTGAGACCTGACATATTTGGGTACCATTATCTCATCCTACCAGTTCTTGCATTTTAAAAAAATCAGAGTAGGGCCGGGGATTTAGCTCAGTGATTCCGCCGCCTGCCTCCCAAGCTCAAGGACCCGAGTTCAATCCCTGGTCCAAAAAAAAAAAAAAAAAAAAGGTCCTGAGTCTCGCGGAAGACCCCGAATCATCCTGCTGCAGACAGGCAGGTCTGCCCACACCCTGTCGAGGTCCCCAGTCACGTGGAACACACGCCGAATAAGCCCGCTGCAGACAGGCAGGTTTGTGCACGCCCTACCGAGGTCCTGAGTCGAGCGGAAGACACCCAATCACCCCGCTACAGACAGGCAGTCACCTGATTCCACACTACAAAGACGCAGAGGACACCAGACCACCAGACCAAGGTACTGAGTCCTACTGTTCCTGGCCCAGAGGTAGGGGCTTCTGAGCC
>NW_004624761.1:25217374-25227923 GCF_000247695.1 Heterocephalus glaber
AGAGAGAGAGAGAGAGAGAGAGAGAAGAGAGAGAGAAGAGAGAAGAGAGAGGAGAGAGGAGAGAGAGAGACAGAGAGATAGAGAGACAGAGAGAGATTGAGAGAGAGACAGAGAGAGAGAGCTTCTTCTGAGGGAAAGTTAATCCTTGTAGAAATGCAAATTATTCTAAAACTTTGCACTTTTTAGTTATTACCAGCTACAAATGAGTAAATATAGATTAATTTTTCACATTATTTCTTTAGAGCAGTGATTTTCAAAGTATGGCCTGGGGGTCCCTAAAAGTCTCTGCCACTCACTCATTTGGAGGTCTTTGAGGTTAAAAGCACAGTTTCTCCTTTTTTATCATCGTGATATATTTTTTACTTTGTTTAAACTTCTTCTCTCTTGATTGTACAGTGAAATTCTGTAAAGTATGCATGACATGTAATCTTGTAACTTAAATGTAGAAGCAGATATGAGAATCCAGATGCCTTCTATTAAGCCAAATTTTTTTGCTTTGGTATGGGGGATCAAACTCAGGACCTCGTGCTTGTGAGGCAGGCGGTGGCACCATTGAGCCAAATCCCCGGCTATTAAGCCAAATATTAGAGAACCTCCCAAAATGTTAAACAATATTATTTTCATCAGAGTATATTATTAATGTTAACCCACAAACGAATTTTATTGTTATTTTAAAATAAAGTCCTAAGTAAATATTCTCAATTGTTTCACAGTTTCAAGCATGACAAATACCATGGACATGATTCACATAAACCTCTTTGGGGTGCTCAATAATTTTTTAAGAGTATAAAGGGATCCAGGAATCACAAGTATTGCTGCTGAGAATGGCAGGGTGGAAAGGAACTTTAGAAACTATTAGGTACCTTCCTTCATATACAGGTTGTAAACTGATCCCCAAAGAAGTAGGACAGTTTACCTAATGCTCTATGCTATAAACCATCTCAAAGCTTGGTGGCTGGAAATGCACCAGTAATTCACTTTGCTCTCATATCTGAAATTTGGACAGGATTGCAGAGGATGATGACTCTATTGTATATCATGTCTGGGTTTTCAGCTGGGGCTACTCAAATGTCAGAGAGCTAGAACAACTTGAGCTTACTGGATCTCTCTACTCCTCCTCCTCTTCCTCTCCTTTTCCTTCCTCTTCCCCTTCTTCTTCCTCCTCCTCCCTCCTCCTCCTCCTCTTCCTCCTCCTCCTCCCCCTTTCCCCCCTTCCTCCTCCCCTATTCTACTCTGTGGTTTCCTCTAGTGGCTCCTGGGTCTTCCTCACAAAGTGAGCATTCCAAGAAGCTGGAGTGAAAACAGTAAGGCTTCCTCTGACCTAGATTTGGAAGTGTCACAGCTTCTACCACATTGTATAAGTCAAGCAAGTCATGGAGACCAGCCCAAATCCAAGAGGAAAGGAGGGAAATTAGACTCCATCTCTCAATGCAAGGAACAGCAAAGACTTTGTGACCATCTTAAATCTACCATATGTGGGGTGCTACAATTGATACCAGAACTGAAACTAAAATTCAGCTCTCCTGGTCCCTAGTGCCTTAGTGACTGTAGTGCATATGAGGATAAAAGAAAGGACCAAAGCGTGGGGCACTGTGCAAGTGAAGGACATTTCAGGGTGGGCTCTAAAGAGTGGACCCTGTGATAAGCATGAATATTTCAGAGCTTGAAAGGGAGGCTAAGAAGGATAGGGTCATGGACTCTGATAAACAAGGGATCTCATTCTTGCTTATGGACTTAACTCTTCCTAGTAATTCTCCACTACGTTCCTGCCTCTGCAATGGCAGGTTTGATTTGTGGGCTAGCCTACCCCACCTCTGGAAAGAACAATTTGAAAGTTCTACAAAGCAAAAATCTGTTTCCCCCTGCCCTCTACTCAATGGATTTCTAGTTCTATTCTTCTATTTCCTTAGGGTAATATTGAAAAGGGTTCCACTTGCCTTTTGCATGGCCTCACCACTGCTGTTATAGACCTCGCAAGTTCCTTGATTCCAGGTTTTCAGCTCCTTATTACAGCTTTTTAAATTCCCCTACTTATTAGGACATTTTCCTATAAATCACTCCAGTTTGTCAATTGCTCTTTCAAAGAACTCTCCATGCTCTTTCAGAGGTTGATCTGAACAGCATATGGTGACCAGTACATCCCCAGCATTCTGTGCAATTTGCTATTTTTCATGCATTTTAATAAGACATTGTGCAGCTCTAAACTCCTAGATCTTAGTTTTTTACTCAACTGTGGAAATTTATATGTATCTCTAGAAATTTTATCTCAGTAAGTTCAATCTACAAATATCTTTTTATTAACATCTTTTTTTTTCTTTGGTACCAGGGATTGAACGTGGGGCCTTGCGCTTTCGAGGCAGGCAGTGGAACCACTGAGCTAAATCCCCAGCCCTACAAATATGTTTTTAAACCCAGACTATCACTGAAACTGTCCATTATCCCGCAGAGCTCTATATAATCTGCAGATTTGTTTGTTAACTATTTGTTCTATACTTTTACCTAGATCATTGATAATCAGTTGATGCAGACAGAGTGAGTGTCACTCCAGTAGAGACTATCATTTATGCTAACATCAATCTACTAATCAGCATCCTTTGGGTTTATTTATTCACCTAACTGTTGTTAATTCACCTAATGGTACTATTGTTTAGTCCATATTTCTCCATCTTGTCCTCAGTGATCTCATGCTAGGCCTGGACAAATGTCCCACTGAAGTCCAGATACATTACATCCACTGCACTTGGCTGCTCTCTAAATCCACTAACCTTGTCAACGAAAATGAAGCAAATTAGACTCTTCAACACACTATGCACTCTGATGATTCTGAGACTTTGCTCATGTTCTTTTCTCTGCCTAGAATCTTCTTCCATTCCACCTTGTCTGCCTATTTCTATTGCTCAGAAGTTGCCTCCTCAATGGAGCTTTATTCCTTGACTCCAGGCATATTTATTTCATGTACAGTTTATTTTCTCAAAGACATTATAGATAGCATCATGTCCCAGTTGTTTGTTTGTGCCTGTCCTCTTCTCCCTTGTTTAGAATAAGCCATGTTTTATTCAATAACTGTTTGATGACTTTTACTCAACTAGACTCTGGTGCCTACTGACAGACACTTTCCAAGATATTAATACATCATGGGGGCCTCTAAATACTAATCCTCCCCCAAAAAGGACAGGGCTGCTTGGCAGAGTGGCTGATGCTAGGTAAAAGTGCAAAAGATAAGCCTGTAACATCTTGGTGTACCAGCCAGCAAGAGCCCTATCAGAGAGCACAAGGAGTCCATCAAAAGAACTGGGAAGCCAAACTGAAGAGGTTCCCACTGGGCAAAGCTAGGAGTATCAATAAGAATCATTAAGATCTTATTGTGTCAATTAGAGCACTTACTGGGCTAAAGGTGTAGCTCGGTAGCTTAGTGGTAGAGAGCTTACTTGCCTAGCATGCATGAGGCCATGAGTTTGATCCCTAGCACAGCAAAAGAAAAAAAAGGAAGAAGAGAAAAAGAAAAAGAAAAGAAAAAAGGAATAATTACTGAGTTCATAAGGTTGTTAAAAAAACAAGCAAAAAAGAAAAATCCCACTGGTGATCTTTGAAGGATACCAGGGAAAAAGTCATTGTCCTAAAAACAGGTAAACAAAAGAAAACATTAGGAATTTATCACCTTGGGTACCTAGCACCTAATAAAGAAATGTTTTTCTATATAGCAGGTCTCTAGCTAATAAGTTAGCGAGGAACGATATAATTTGAATATTACTATTTTCCCCTCCCTAAATAAATAAAACAATGCAATCTAAGCAACAACAATAACTGGCTCCAGAAATCTTTAGGTAAAAGCTGTGAGGGATGTTGTGAGGGATGATCCCACCAACAGCCAGCCTGTGTTCATTAGGAAATACACACGCCACCCATGAAACGTCCTACCTAAAGACCTAGACATGGATCTGATCAAGACTCTAGATTCAACTTCTGGTTTACAGAAATGAATAGGAGTTAGGGTGAAATAACACCATGGGAGGAGGGCTGTCAGCCAAGTTCAACACATGGGCAATTCTATAGCCTATGTGACTCATTTTCTTCTCAAATAATTGTAGGGGCCAGGGGTTCAGCTTAATGGTAGAGTTTGAGCCTTGACATTGAAAAAATAATAAATAAAATAAATTGTAAGAAAAAAAGGGGAGTCAGGGAGGAAATTATAGAACAGACATTATTTCAGAGCCATAGAAACCAAGCACAGGGGGCTTGATGGTACATGCCTGTAATCCCAGCACACAGGAGGCTGAAACAGGGAGATTGGGAGTTCAAGGTCAGCCTGGACTACATAGTGGGTTCAAGGATAGCCTAAACTACACAGTGAGATCCTGTCTGAAAAAAACAAAACAAAACAAAATTAAAAAAAAACAAGCACAGTGCATGATCATATTCGGACTCAGATTCAAACAAGCGATCTGAAACAAATGTTTGTGAAATGATAAGAGAAAACTGAACACTGGAAAACTGAACACTGGAGAGAAATTATCTATATTTTGGTGTGATAATGGCACTGTGATTAGGAAGTTTTAGAAATGAGTCCTTATCTTTTAGAGAAAATACTAAAATATTTAAGGAGGGGAATATATGGTGTCTTTAGTTTGCTGTGAAATAAACTAGTAAGGGCCATGGGGGCAGATTGGAGCGGTGATGTACAATGAGATTGGCTATGAGTCAGCAGTTGCTGTATCTGGGTGGGAGGTCATGTTGCCTCCTTTACATTGTTCTCTCTCTTTTATGTATACTTAAACTTTCCCATAATAATTTTTTAGCCCAATCTAAAAATTTCCCTGAAATTGTTGTTGAGGTCACCAGTCAATATTGTTTGGAGAGCCCATTTCCCTTCCCTTCTTGAAAATTGAACATTTGCCAGAAAAGCAGTCTTTATTTATTCCTGCTTCATTTTGGGTGATTCCACAAAAACCTGTCATTTTAGGATCTCACTGGCACTTTCCCCTCCGGGTCACTGTTCTGTTTTTTTGCAGTACATTCAGTTTACAATCATCTTGGGAAGTGGGTACATGTGCATAATATAGTTTGTATCTTTCATTTTATCCCCTTCCTCTGTCTTCCCACTGCCCTTCCTCTTTCTTTAAATCCCCTTTCCCCATTTTCATTCTTGTTTTATTAATCTTTTTTTGGTATTATTACTCTTAACTCATGTTTATGACATAAAATGCTTATATTCATTGAGATTATTAGGTTCATGCACATAGCATATCTTTATTCTACTTCTTTCCCCTTCCTTTCCTCTTTCCCCTCACCCTTGGTCTCCTGGACCCCTTCCCATTTGTAAGAGATCCATCCCAATTTCTTTCTAGCCATTCTTTATTATTCTCTTTGCTTGTATTTTGCCTTACTCAAATGAGAGACCCTATACAGAATTTAAACTTGTGTGTCTGATTTATGTCACTTAACATTATATTTTCTAGGTGCATCCATTTTCCTACTAATGTTCTGAATTTGTCTTTCTTTGTAGCCAAGAAGTATTCCATTGTGTATAGATACCATATTTTCTTTATCCAGTTGTCTATTGATGGGTATACAGGCTGCTTCCAGGATTTAGCTATTATAAATAATGCTGCTATAAATACTGAAATGCATGGCTGTAGTATGATGTCTTAAAGTCTTTAGGGAAGATATCAAAAGGGGCCGAACTGGGTCATACGGAATTTCTAATTTCAGGTTTTTGAGAAATCTCCACACTGATTTCCATAATAGTTGTACTAGTTTACATTTCCCCTAGCAATGTAGGAGGGCTCCTTTTTTATCACAGCCATGCCACCATTTGTTATTTTTTGACTTCTTGAAGATTGCCTTTCTTTCTGGCATAAGATGGACTCTTAGTGTTTTTTAAACTTGTATTTCTCTAGTGACTAGAGATGTTGAACATTTTTTCATGTATTTGTTGGCCATTTGTACTTCTTTCTCTGAGAAGTGTCTGTTCATTCACTTGCCCATTTCTTGATTGAGTCTTTTATTTTAGGTAATGTAACTTTTTGAGTTCTTTATATATTCTAGATAAACACTCCTCTGTCTGAGGAATAGCTGGGAAAAATCCTTTCACATTCTGTAGGTTGTCTCCTAACTCTACTAATTGATTCCTTTGTTGTGCAGAAAAGTTTTAAAATTTGATGTAATATCATTTGTTGATTCTTGCTATTATTTATGTGCAATTGTGGATCTGTTTAGGAAATCTATTCCTTCACCTATGACTTCAAGTGTTTTGCCCATTTTACCTTCCAATAGGCTCAAGGTTTTTGTTTTAATGCTAAGATCTTTGACCATTTTGATTTAAGTTTAGTACCTGGTGAGAGATATGGGTCCAGTTTCAATCTTCTGTAAACAGATAAACATTTTTCCCAACATCATTTGTTGAACAGCCTATCTTTCCTCTGACATATGCTTTTGGACCCTTTGTCAAAGATCAAAGAGCTGAATGTGTCTAGGACACTATTCTTGCAGGACTCATAGAAGTGGTCAGGACCCTTCCCTGTCACTCTCTGCATATGGGTCTCTGGTCTCTGTCACTGACATCCACACTTATCCTTTCCATTCTGAGGTACATTCTCTTTGACAGAAAAGACAGAATTAAAATGCAAGTTTTATTTGGTTTTCTTTGTCATCTTTCAGCATTGAAAAAAGTTTAATCTCAAGTAGTGAGTTTATCCCTTTTAATCATCCAGTTCTAAAATCATTAGATTTTTATTTGTTAAATGCAGCTGGTATTTTGGATCTATTGATATAGGGCTCTGTTATCATTAGAAATCACATATTCCTGCTCTCTTTTTTTTCCTGTCATTCTAGACAACTTCTTTGCTTTCTAAAGAATTTTGTTCATAATTGTGAAATAGGAAGAGCATGGACAAGACTTTTTGATGGTACTACAGGATGTTGATGCATATTGGAATACTGCTATTATCACATTCTTCTCTACAAGCACATGTTGGCACACTTTCTTACAAGGCAATTTTGAAGTATGTGTCCAAAGTCTTCTAAAACATGTTCTCTTTTAACCAAGGAATTCTATTTTTAGGAATTAATTCTAAGAAACTTGTCCCAGAGACCCAGTCTGACCTCCTCTGTCTCTGAAAGTGCCTGAGCTGGCCCCACCATGGGATGGTTTTAGCTTTGTGGGTCACCACACAGCAGTTCACAGTGTTCATTCAAAAGGTTTCCCTGGGATTTGGGTTCAAACTGTTGGCCTCTGCTTGTCATCTCTTATATGACTTGCTTTGTTGTTTTGTCCATTATTTGCCATTTCCCTCTAGCACCCTCACCTGCCTCCCTGTCTCTTCTTTTAGTTTTTTGAGGCAGGGTCTCAGTATGTAATCCAGGCTGGCCTTGAACTCAATCCTCTTGCCTCAGCTTTCCAAGGGCTGGGATTACAGGTATGTGCCATGACACCCAGCTCCTACCTGTCTCTTCTCGAAAGTCCTTCTTCCTTCTCATCTTCAAGCCCCATCTCAAATGGCAAAGGCTTATGAATTAGCAAGGGAATTAGATGTGAGTTTGTGATTAAAACCCTCTGCCTGTAACTCTCTGGGTTGCTGTTTGACTTAGCATGGTAAACAAACAGGGTGGGGAGCAGGGGAAGGTATATATATTTGAAAAGAAAATTAATGTTCTCCATTATGTCTAACAGGGGAAAGACTACAAGCTTGCATCACTGTAACTATTTTATTGTCTCTGGCTCCTGAGGTCTAGGACACATGGTGCCTGTCCCTGAGTACCGGATTGCATTTGCTTCTAAATTCTGAATCAGCTGAAATTCACATTAAAATGCATGATGCTGCAGCACATTACTGGCAAAACCCACAAACTTCCTAAATAAAACAAAGTGGTATGAACAAATGGCAACAACAGGGACTTTTGAAAATCCAGAAAGGAACATATTTTTAGACATTTTCATGCATTTTTGTACATCTTTCAAGCCTGAGTGGTGGAAGATAGTGAATGACTCCAGTGTTCCCGACATACCTCTCAATGGGCTCCCTGGCCTAAGTAAATATTTTAGGCTTATTGGAATTAGTTCTGGGTATGATGAAGACCACATGAACCCCTGAGTATCAGGAACAAGGCAAGATTTCCTGCTGGATGGAGGGAGTGGATAGCTATGTGGGCTGAAAGGAGTGACACTACCCAAAACAACTATCCATCCCCCTTCCAGAAACCTGTCCTGTCACCTTCAGGGCTTCTTTCCTCTGTAATATCAAGCTCTTGGCATCTTCATCTAAGACATACCCAGAAGCAATAACATGCAAAGTTCCAAGATGTCCTGGAAGCCTGGAGGAACAGCAATCTCTCTTCTCTCCTGTTCTCCATGATGCACTCTTCCATAATCTCTAACTACCACCTTTGACTTCCACTCAGTACAGGTGCTGCCCCTCAGGTTCTTTCTTTCAGAGAGGAATCTGGAGGAGGTTTCGAGATACCTCTCCCACCAGCACTGGATGGTAGTGACAGAATGTTAGGACGGATTTCTTATCCTAGGTTGTGCAGCTTTTCTTTTTTCTTTTTGGTACTGGGGATCGAACTTGGGTCCTTGCGCTTGTGCAGCAGGTGGCGAAACCGCTGAGCTAAATCCCCGGCCCTCTTATCCTAGGTTGTGAGACAATGAAGGTCTTTCCCTAGATTGATCAGAGATGGGTTCAATGGCCCTTCCAGTGTGGGTCCTAGACCCTACAAATTCAGTGCTCAAATGTTTCCATGCTACACTGCAGGAGATCAAGAGCCAGTCCAATAGCTTCTCTTTTCCTCAGACACTGCAGGCCTGGGATTTATTCCTTCTCCAAATCAGCTTCCAATATAATATCTGAACCACTTCAGCACTGAGGTACACATTTCAACCAAGAACACAATAGGTGGTTCTGGCACCTGTCTTGCAAGCGTAAGGTCCTGAGTTCAATCCCTGATACAAAAAAAAAAAAAAAAAAAAAAAGAACACAGTAGGTTTTATGTAGCAGGAATTTAGCAAATATGGGTTCTAAGAAGGAATGAATAGTTGATACCAGGAAGTGCTAGCAAGCCTAAAGATGTTAATGTGTCAGTAGGGATCACTGGACCCAAGTTATAGAGGTGAAGTTCTTTTCAGCAGTTGTAGGAGACAGTTTTGGTTTTGAGGTATCATCTTGGTCCCTGAACCCCAGCACCAGGCAGAACTATGGATTCTGCCTATCCTAAATTTCTACTTTTCTAAGATTCTACATTTCTTGAATCCTTCCACTTTTCTTTATCCTGCACTGCTGTCATCCTACACTATGCCTAATTCTGCAGTATCTGATTCCAGCCTGTCTTCTATCTTATACTGTATATTATTACCCCCCTTTCTGTATGCCTCTCTGTCTTTCCTGCTCTAAGTAAAAACTAAACTGAATTATTTATAGATTCCCAAACATTCCATGCTCTCTTTGGCTTGAGTCTTTGACTATCACTGATTCCCATACTTGGAAACACCTCCTTTTCCACTTTATCATCATTTTATTTGCTCATTCATTATTCACCTAACAGTACCCAACATAGACAATGCCACCTTTTCCAAAAGGCTTCCTTGACACCCAAGGAACTACACATCCACTGTGAGTCTGCTGGGAACCTCTTCTCCACAGCATCCTCACTCTGGAAGTCAGGCTGACAAAGAAGCCAACTGAAGTATGGAAGAAGGCAAAAGGGAAAGGGTGAAGATTTGGATCTCTTACATCTCCTACCTGGAAATCATACTTTATACTTGCATTCAATTTTCACTGGCCACAGCAAGTCATGTGGCTGTATCTAACTTCTAGGAGTCAGGGAAGTGAAATCTTACTATTTTCCTAGAAGCAAACAGAACAAGAAATATTTATTAAACAGCCCTAGTGATAGACATTCAAGTAAGTTCAGACTTAGAAAATCCCCAATGGACTGGATGACTATAGTGAAAAATATTTAATTTGCATGAAGCCAATGGAAGCATATTGGAAGGAGATATGGGGTGACTGAGAAGTGAAGTAATAAAAATACCAGGAAGAGATAACCATTCAAGATGTTTGACTATAAAGGGAAGAAAAGAGACAAATGGTGATAGTGAAATGTGGCCAAGGAAGTGTATAGCGTGGATTGGTCATTAGTATGAGTGTGACCTGAGAATGTTTAAATGACAACAAGATATGTCCAGATGAGCAGGAGAGCCTGGAGATCCACGAGAGAGAGGAAGAGTCAAATAGGATTGCTCAGCCAGTGGAAGAGGGACTGGACTCAAAAGCATGATGAGGGATTAGCTTTAGATTAGAAGAAGCTTCCTCCTCCAAACAATAGAAATAATGGAGAAATGAGTGCGAGTGAAAGCTGATTGGTTTACAGATTGAGAAGTAGGATTTTGAGGTAATCCATGTTCAATGGCTCTGTTGTCATTGTAAAATTAATTTATATAAAGCTACTGTAATTATTCCACTTGGAGAAATTTAGGAAATGATTATAATGGGAGAGAATGAAGAGGCTCCTTTGTAATACATGGTTTCCTAGAATGAAGGTTGCCTTTTTTTTTTTT
>NW_004624761.1:25236934-25250620 GCF_000247695.1 Heterocephalus glaber
GCTGGAGGCCTGGCGGCGGCCGGGGGCCCCGGACAAGGCTGGGCTCCTGGCCCCGGCCCCATCACCTCCATCCCGGATTCGCTCGGGGGCCCCTTCGCCAGCGTCCTATCTTCGCTCCAAAGACCCAACGGTGCCAAAGCCGCCTTAGTGAAGAGCAGTATGTTCTGATCTGGGATCCAGGGAGGCGGCGGCGACAGCGGGCGAGCCAGGGCCCGGGCGGGCGAGCGGGTAGGTCCAAGGCTATTGTCGCCGCTGCTGCCGCGGGCCTAACATAATCAAGATACGAATAACGAGAAAATGACGTCGCCTCCATTTCAACCCCACCCCTATCCCCTTCCTCAACCCCAAGCAAAGCAAAACAACAAAACACTACAAAAACGGCCCGGCTTCGCGCCTGCCTGGGGCTCCAGCGAGCCAGGGCTCCGCCTGCGGACCGGGCGGTGAGCAGAGCAGCCTGGACTCGGGCGCTCTCAGGGGGCTGGGTCTGCGAGTCGGGTGTGTGTCTGTCTCGGGGATGCTGACTGCGGCCGGGCGGGCGAGAGACGGGGAGAGATGGGGCCCGCAACCAACTCAGTGACTTGCTTTGAAAAAGACAAAAGGAAAAATATGAAAAATTCGGAAGGCAGCATCCATCTAAAAAAAATGAGAAAGATCTGAAAGATCCAAGGTAAACAAAAAAAGATAAAGTAAAGGGGCTCGTGGGGAGAAGCTGCAGCTGGCGGTTGGTCTGGAGGGCTCAATCCCATGAACCCCTAAATTCGCGCGCTCCTGACAGCACAGACTCATTAGGGGCTCCTCTTCGGGGGAGAATAGAGATGCCTTTCCAACCCTCCTCCCCCTCGTGTCCTCGAGTTCGGACCACTTGCTCAGACTGTCCTGGCAGCCAAAGTGACTTTCTCATGCCCGGCTTCTCTGTCCCCAGCGCGCCGGACACCGTCCAGCCATTAGCGCATCTGAATCTCACTCCGGTGCAACTCCCAGCCCCGATTCTCCGAAGCCTCTTGGCCCTGAACGATGCCCTATACATGAGATGCCTTTTCATCCACAAACTCTGCAAACTGTGTCTCCTAGTCACAAGTCTCCTTTTTTTTCTCTTCCGCCACCCCCACCGGGCGTTTTCTTCTTCCACCAGCTTTTACTGAACTTTTTGGCACTGCTTTGGATTGGAGTCAATTGCGGTCCACTTAGCTGGCTGCAGAGAAATCTACGGAGTAAGGAAAGGCACACACATGTTTGCAGAAGTGTCTCAGTTTGCATTTCTGTTTGGATGATCCGAACTGGACTCACATCCTGTAGGGTGGATGGACTGTATATTGATGATTCCATTCTTTGCGCAGTTTAGACATCTCTGTTGGAATTTGGTTTTTTGTTTTTATTTTAAAAGGCACAAACTATAGATATTAGTTGAATGTTGAGGCTTTAACTTTTTCGGTGTCTTTCTACAACTGTGTTCTGTGACTCAATTGTATCGTGTTAATATCAGTACAGACCGTCTCCTCTACGTGACCGTATAATGTTTTTTCTTCTTGTAGTCTCTATGGTGTGTCTCTATGGCGTAATAAGGTTCTCACGGGTTCAATTCCTTTGTGTTTAGAGAGACCACGCTTCAGACAATGGTATATATTTTTGTTATCAGGTGCATGTCTGTCTGATTTCTTTTTTTCTTCTCGTTGGACTACGTTTGTGAACATAATCATAAATTATGTTTCAGATTTTCAAATTTATTTATATGTGTTATAATGAATGCTTCTATTTAAAAGGGAAATATTTCTACATGTGCATATAGTTTTCCAAGAGTGTACCATTAACTTGATTGTTGATAATAAAAACAAAAAGCGAGTCTAAGCAATTGAACTCTTCTGGCTTTTTCTTGATTCATTTTTTGCTTGCTTGTTTTTTAAATTTAGAGATGTTAAGAGAGGACAGAGGAAATTGTATTAAGCGGAAAGAAGCCTGCACTGGCTCTGTTAATTTCGATGGGTTGGGTATTTAAACCCATGCATCCAAATCTAGAATTTAGTACTCGGGATGGCAGACAGTCTTGATTCTTCTGTTGGTGCTTGTTTCCCAGTCACTGGGAGCAAAAAAAGCACCAGATGTTAACAAAAATGTTCACATGGTGCTGAAGCTGCAGCTGTGGGCTCAGTGGTATCCCAGGTGGGATTTGGACATTGGTCTTGGGGTTGGACTTGAAAGTGCAGATTCTGTGTGCAGGAGCCTGCACAGGACCCATCACATCCAGTGATGTCTGGGTGGTCTAGCCTCCCTGAGCCCCACAGACTGCTGGCCACCAGAGATATCTGAGAGTCTCTACATGGGCAGATGGATCAGAATGGGGGCCCTGGGCTCCAGGGCAGCTCGGCAGCATTGATGTGTTTGGGAGAAATAAAACCACTAGAATTTAGGAAACACTGTGTATAACAGGTTGTGCTTTCATGCATTATCTCATCTGTGCTTCCAAATAAGATCACAAAGTAGGGCCAATTCCTATCTTTTGGGGGGGGGTAACAAGTGAGAAATATGAAGAGAATGGAGAGGTTTAAAGAGTTTAGAAGTTCTGGATTTATGAGACAAGCTTTTGAAGCCAGGAAATCTGATGGCAGAGTCTGCTCTTTAATTATACCAGTGCTTCCCAAAGTATGGTTCCCTGGCCACTGTCATCATCACTAGGGTACTTGCAGACACAAATTCTTCCACTCTACCCTAGACTGACAAATCAGAAACTCGAGACATAGGGCCCAGCTTTAACAAGCTATAGACAGAATATGAGAACCACTGAACTGTACTGTAAGAAGCCCATAGGAAAAGTTCCAGAATTGGAATGAGGTTGGGAATAGGTGTGTGTGTGTGTGTGTGTGTGTGTGTGTGCATGTATGGGTGTGTGGTGCCTGGGATGCACAGTGGTCCTCTTTTAGAAGAAAGGGCTCATCACCAAAGCCCCACAAGCACACCCACTGTCCTTTGGACTGGTTGACCAGGCCGCCTTTTCCAAGAAGAAGGCTGTGAGTGCTTCAGTGCTTCCTTTGGTATCTCCTTGAGCTTTATCAATAAACAGTTCAATTGCCCTTGTTTGAGGGGAGGCCACAGTCTGCCTCCTCTGGCCTGAGTAGCAGCTGATTTGGTTCAACTTTGTCAAGGCTTCTCACCATAAACATCTAGACATGGCTTGTGCTTGAACAGGCAGATACATTCATAAATCTTACACCTTTGGGTCATATCAAACTTCTAGTCATCTTTCTAGATGGCTTTTAAAGAGTATTTAAAAATGCCATCTCAAAATGCCCCTCAATAAACTCTCCAAGACAATAGTGCTTATAAACCATGCCATTAATTGTGCCGGTCTAAAAATGCCAGCAATCACCAGATCCCTTTGACCTCAGTCTTTGTTTGTAAATATAACTTTAGAAGGTCAAAGAGAATGAAAACTAAGGGCATACATTTATTGACAAGAGCATTCAAAGCCCAGGTAACCTAGCCTTGGGCTTGGCTAGAGGAAGATTAGCCTTCCCTTGGACATTGAGCCCACCCCATACAATTCTGTGAGCTGATGGGCAGGTCAGTGGGATAGGAATTTTGCAGAAAGCAAGAGTAGCAAAGGAAAGAAAATAAGAAGTGGAGGGAGAAGAGAGAATTTTTTAAAGGGGGGAAAAACAAGTAATCACAGAAGAGTTTTTGGAAACTCCAATAAAGGTCTTAGAAATCCTATCATGTATTAAAAAACTAGATGAGGGTCCCCAAATTCTCTTCTCCTGGCTTTGGTCTACTTTCAGTGACTTGTCTCTAGGAACATAGGAACTTGGGATTGGTGAGGAAACCATGCTTCCCAATTCCCAAATCCCAGAACCCCAGCTTCCCAAAGGAATGCATTGAAAATGCCTGGAAGCACCTAGCTTGAGTATTTTGAACATTATCTTCTTTTTAAATTTGGGTCACCTCTGCTTCTCTTACTGACCCAAGAAGCAAACTATTGGGAGGGGAGTTTAAGATAAAATGCAAAATACTGTCCCTGTAATATGCCGGAGCCTAGTGTTAGGACACTGTGTCTCTTGCATTGTGTCATTTCCTTGGAGCACTGCACAGTGTGAACAAGCTCACTTTCACTTTTCCTCTCCTAAGGAATTTGCATTTTGGCTCATCAAGGCGTCTTTTTTCCTGGCAACTCCCAGACCACACGTGACTTCACAAAAGCTACATGAGCCAATGCCAGATACCTATCCTGAAGCCAAGTTCCCTTTAAAATGGCCTTGTGCAGGGAACCAGTGTGGCTTCGGAGGGGAGCTGATCACCCAGCAAATAGGAACTGTCCAGAATTCACTAGAGATGCTTTTTTTTGTATCTAGCTCATGTCAGGATGATAATCCCTGGCTAGATAAAGAGAAGTCTCAATTCAAGGAAGGGATCTGTGTGACTTGGGATGGCAAATAACTTAATTCCTCTGATCCTGATTCATCAAAAATAAATATAAACGATAATAATAATACAGACAGGGAGGTTGCTGAGTGGATTAAAAAGTATTGTACCTATAAATATTTGGCACAGCAGTAAGTTTTCAGCAAGTGTCAGATGGTGATGATGATGATGATGATGACAATGGTGAAATTCTTGGATCCTTTCTTGAGTTCTCTAGCTCAGGCTTCAGAACATTACAAAAAGCCCTCAGTTGTCTCTTGAGTCAGTGGTCCAGGAACACAGCATGTGAGTGAATATGCAAAGGTTGGAATTGGTGAACTTTGGTGAGGGTGGATAGTAACAGAGTAGAATCAGTCAAGGGCTGCAAGTAATCCTTATTGATATTTATTGAATGTTCACCATATTTCAGGCACTATAAAAGCTACTAAGCTTTAATGACTCTAGTCCTCATGACTGCAGTGGGGGAAAAGCACTGTTCCCATTTTGTCTTATTAGGAAATCAAGGCATCTAGGGGTTAAGCAATATGCCCAGGGTTATAGCTCTTACAATAGGAATCTGGTTAAAGCCAGTTTGTCTCCAGAGTCCATGTTTGGTCATTATTGTTCTTACAGCCTGCACAGGAAAAATTCATTGTAGCCCATGGGTTTACATAGATCCAGGAGGAGATCTCAAAGGCAAGTGTGTGTTAGAAAGGACCACAGGAGGAACTGCACTAGGATGGGATCCATGGCCAAGGTCAAGGCCTGAAAAGGAGCAGGCTGTGCAAATCTCTGGGAGGAGGAAGAATGTTTCCTGGAAGCAAGACATGCTCAGCTCTTGGTCTCTTTGTGGTAAGTGAACCAGATGAAGAGTAGCCAGGGACATAGGACACAAAAAGGAAAAGAACAGCTACATTTAAGAAGTGCAGAACATGGTTAGTCAACAGAATGGATGTCAGCCTCTGGACTCATTCATCACTGCCATGACTGGTAGATGGTGCAAATGACCAAAGCCCACCTTCCTTTTCCTTGATTTCAGGGTGGATGTTCTATGCGTGTGGATATATACTGACTGGATGTCTTCAGTGAGCAGTATTTCCATGTTGGGAAGTGAGAAACAGTGCAAAGACTCGTGATATCCTCGGCTATTAGGCAGGATTGTTGGAAATCATGTCCCTATCACTGTGGTAGGCATTCTATATGATGTTAGTTTCCATTCAATTTAGGATTTATTTTTCTAGTACTGGGGATTGAACCCATGGCTGTCACACTGAGGCAGGCCTGTTTTTATTTTGAAACAGGGTCTTTCTAAGTTATTAAATTGCCCAGACTGTGCTCAAACTTAAGACCCTCTTGTCTCAGCTTCCCGGAGCGCTGGGATTAAAGAACTGGACTGCCATACCTGGCTAATTTAGGGGTTCTTAACCTTGGGTTCATGGGTAGAGTTCAAGGGAGATAGGAATACATAGGTAACCTCTACATAAAATTTAGTATTTTCTTAAATGATGAAGGTAGGCAACATAGCTGCAGCAGTCATTGTTAGTACCTGTGACTTTGTCAACAATAGAAATCACATATTTTTACTTTACATTAGAATTTTTGCAACTATATTGGTATATAATTTACATTCATCATTAGTTTAAAATTATAACTATTCAACCAGCAAGTATATCTTACTTAATAAATTAATGAAGAAGCTTAAACCTTTCTATATCAAAGCTTCAAGTCATTTTTGATAACTTTGTTTTAATTGGCTTCTTCTGTAGTCCTATCCATCCCCCCTCCCCCAGGCTCTTTAAAAAATATTTTTATTTAATTTTGTAAAAACTGACAAAACTTGTATATATTTATTATGTATAATATGTTGTTCTGAAATATGCATACATTATGGAAAGGCCAGATTGAGCTAATTAACATATCATCACCTGACATACTTTTTTTTTTCTCTTAAATTCTTTTATTGATACATTTTAGGTATACAAGTTCTTTTATTGGTACATTTTAGGTATACAATTTGTTTACATTTATCATTGGGTGCTTGTACCTGTACATGATGTATCTTGGTTCTTAGTTTTTCCCCATTACCTTTGCGCCCTTCACCCCCTCCACCCTTCCCTATTTACATAGACTTCGTTTCCATTTTTTTTCTTTTCTCATAATTTTTCCTTCCCCTTCTTTCCTTTTCCCTTCCCCTCCCACCACCCCTACCCCTTTGGACCTTTTCTTCCTATTTCAAATGATCAATTATTCATTTTAATCATTTTAAACCTTATTTACACTTTCAGTTTCTCACACTAGAGAAACTATTTGGTATTTGCACATGTGTGTCCTATTTATTTCACTTAAGAGCTTCACCTCAATGTGCATCCACTTAGCTATAAATGTTTCCAGCTTCTCATTCTTTATTGTTGAGTAGTACTTCATTTTATAAAAAACCCACATCTTCTTTATCCAGTTTCCAGTTGATGGGCACTTGGGCTGTTTTCAAGCCTTAGCTTTTACAAACTGTGCCGCTATAAACATGGGTACACATATATCACTGTGGTATGATTCTTTTAATTCTTTGGGGAAGATACCTAGCAGGGCAATAGCTGGGTCAAATGGGACCTCTAACCCTAGTTTTTTGAGGTATCTCCTTACTGATTTCCATAGGGTTCCTCTTTCCCCACATCCCCGCCAGCATTTGTTATTGGTTGATTTCATGATAGCAGCCATTCTGGGGTGAGGTGGAATCTCAGTGTTGTTTTCATTTGCATCTCTCAAATGACCAATGATGTTGAACATTTTTTCATATATTTATTTGTTGCTTTTACTTCTTTGTGTGAGAAATGTCTGTTCATTTCAGATGCCCATTTTTGAATTGGGTCTTTAAATTTGGGGGGTCTGTTTTTTTAGTTCTTTATATATTCTAGATAGCAGTCCTTTGTCTAAGGTACAGCTGCTAAATTTTTTCCCCACATTGTAGGTTGTCTCTTAGCTCTGTTGGTGGTTTCTCTTGCAGTGCAAAAGCTTTTTAATAAGATGAGATCCTAGTTCTTGATTCTTTCTGCTAGTTCTTGTGCTACTGAGGTTTTGTTCATAAAGTCTTTTCCTACGCTAATGTCTTTAAGAGTTCTACCTAACTTATCTTCCAGGGAGTTTAGTGTTTCTGTCTTAATATTTAGATCTTTAATCCATTTCGATCTTAATTTAGTGCACAGTGATAGGTATGGGTCTAGTTTTAATCTTTGGCAGGTTGAAATCCAGTTTTTCCAGCACCATTTATTAAAGAGGCTATCTTTCCTCCAATGAGGGTGATTGGCTCCTTTGTCAAAGATGAGGTGGCTGAGTGTGTCTGGAGTTGTTTCTGAATCTTCTAATCTATTCCACTGATCCTCGGGTTTGTTCCTTTGCCAGTACCATGCTGTTTTTATCACAGTAGATTTGTAGCATAGTTTCAAGTTGGGGATTGTGATAACCCCAGCCAAGACATACTTTTTTTTTGTGGTGCTGGAATGGAGCCCAGGCTAGGCAACACTCTACCACTGAGCCACATCCCCAGCCCACTTAATCTTTTTTTTTTTAAGGTGAGACTCTTAGAATCTATTCTCTTAATGGTTTTCAAAAATACAATACACTGTTATCAACTACAGTCATCATGTCCTATATCTATTGAACTTATTCCTCTTAACTGAAATTTTGTATCCTTTGACAAACATGTCCCCAACTTCCCCATCACCATATCTTCTGTTCTGCACTTTGAAATGTTATTTTCAGCCAGGCAGGGTGACACACATAATTCTAGTTACTCAGGAGTCTGAGACAGGTCTATTGCTCAAGTTTAGGTCAGCTTGGGCTACATAGCAAGATTGTTGCAAAATAAAATAAAGTCTGGGAATTTAGTTCAGTGTTCCCTTGGGTTCAATTCCCAGGACCACAAGAAAAGTTATTTTGAGGCGAGGCTCATGGATCTTCACAAGACTGCCAAGAGTTTTAAGGCACACACACAAAGCCAAGAGCTTCTAGCTAGTTGATAAGAGCAAAGTGTTCTGTCTCTCTGTGAAGCTCTGATTTTAAGAACATGTAATTGTATTATTTTACAGGTAGACCTCAGAGAAGTTTAAAACATATCATCTGTTCTTTCAAAGGACAAAACAGAATGAAACAAACCCTCAATGCCAAACAAAAAGAGCTCTGGGATTTGAAATATCACTGGCTAGGCAGAGGTGACAATTGGGAAGAGCAAAGGGATTTAAAGGTTTTCCAAGGACTTGTGTATCCCCTCACTTTTTTGGGGGGGGGGAGAGGGGCGCTTCACATGAACTGGGCATGGTGCTGAGGCAGCACAGAGAGCAGCCTTCTCCAAAGAGGGGGTGCTTTCTTTCTTCATTCTTTCACTGAGTCCCAAAGCTGTGAAGTCCTGCCCAAGGTCATGTCATTAACAATATGGAGGTAGAAGTGGGAATTTAGCTTAGTGGCAATGTGCCTGCCTCTCAAGCACAAGGTCCTGAGTTCAATCCCCAGTAGGGGAAAAAAACCCAATATGGAAGTAAGGATCCAACTCAAGCTCAACCTTTTAACATGTGTGTTAATCAAGTTTAAACACACACACACACACACACACACACACACTCTCTCTCTCTCTCTCTCTCTCTCTCTCTCCAGAGGAGAGGAATTCTTTATTTACCTAGCTGTTGCTTAGTTTTTCTTTTGTTGGAACCTGAAGCTATTTGGTTTGCTAAAATATCCCAAGGCCAAGTGATTGAGCAAGGATGTTACTTTGGCCATGTGTTTGATGTCAAAGGCCTCCCTCAGGGGGAAAGTCAAACATCAAGGGGAAATAGAGGGCTCTTACCTGGACATAATTTCATTAGGGAACCTAGTGGATGACTCTTTGCTAGATGACTTCTCAGATGATTTAAGTGGTGATTTCCAGAACAGGAAGAGCCTGGGTGTAAAACTTAATATTTTTAAAGCCCTAGTGGCAGGGGCACCTTGGGCAAAAGGAAAACATAAACCTGGTTTGAGACATAAGGTATTGTGCTTTTAGGAGTACTTACTATGTGTTAGGTACTCTGCTAGCTGTTTTAGGTTTGTTGTCTATTACAATCTGTCAAGACTCCTGGGGGTAAATGTTTTTGTTCTCATTTTATAGATGAAAAAAAAACCCAACTAAGTGACAGGTAAGCTGAGCAACTGGGTTAGGATTCCAAAGCTGTAAGTGCCAGAGCTGAGCTCCAAACCCATCTCCCTTTGACCCCAAAGCCCCATTAGGAAGAGTCCCTGCCACATCCTAGAACTCAGTACTGCTCTTATCATTGCTGCTTATGCCCCAGGCAATTGGGGCAAAGGCAGAGTGGGCAGATGCAAATGTTCTGGAACTTCATAGAGGGGATGGATATACAATGTTGTCAATATACTAGAATTCTCTGAATCACACACTTAAAATGGTAGATTTTCCAGTATGTGAATATATCTCAACTGCTTTAAAAAATATGAAAAATCCATCACTTCTCTTTCTCAATAATGTCTTTCATTTCCTACAGATATAACTCATATACTTCTTGTGTCTTAGCCTTAAATCAGGGGAACATAAATGATCAGAGAGAGAAGATAGCAAAAAAAATTACTGTTTTCTTAACTATTTATCTCTTTGGAGGGTACAGAGTATGTACGCTCTCCCATGTTGATTTAATATGAAACAGACAAAAAAATTCTTGTGCCTTTGCTTGAGACTGTAGTAATTTTTTTCCAACCTTGCTAT
This sequence comes from Heterocephalus glaber, assembly GCF_000247695.1. Next base: position 25,247,067 of record NW_004624761.1, read on the forward strand.
TGAAACCTGGGGGAATTATTAAAATATGTGGATATTTTAACAGCCTCTACAACCACATGTTGGAACAATCAGATATGGCAACTCCTCTCTGGAACCATCCTTGCCTTCAGGAATAGAAGCCAAACTTAAAGGATATTTGAAAATGTTTGAGGCCCTTTATCTGCTTATGGTGGGATTTTCTTCAACATAAGGAGCTCATTTCTTAGAAAATTCTCAAAAGATCAAATTTTCAGCACTCACTGGCAGAAGTCAGGGTAACCCCCTAAAAGGTGATTTCATGTTTCGTCCTAAGGTCTTTGAGAAGCACAGATGGTACTGACCTGGAGATTACCCAAGATGCACGTGGAGCTTTGGGGCGGTGATTTTCTGGCCTGCAAATAGTTGTAGGATTCACCTGTTGAGAAAGTTTTTACTTAGTAAGAGAGACCCACATCTAGTCACTTGGCCTTTGGAAAGACTGTCTAGTGTTAGCACCAGAATTGGACAAGACAGTTTCCATGCCATTCACATCTACTTGTAAAAAAAATAAGTCAGCAATAAGCAATACAAAAATGCCTGAGTAATTCAGTGGTTGTAATATTTTAAAAAATTTCATAGGTAATACAGAATAAAAATTCAAATGGCCCACGCCAGAACCATCCCGCCGAAGCCAGCAGCCAATGTAGCCACCCGGGTGAACCACGCCACACGGGCCACGCCCCGCCGGACCACGCTGTGCAGCAGAGGGGCCAGGAGGAACATAAAGGCCATGGTTATGAGCCCCAGAAGATACAGCAGAAGTGAACAACGGAGAGGGCCTCTCTGAGGCTCCTCAATGAAAATTGAAGCCCACTGGGAAAGTGAAGAAAATCTGTTCAATAAAGACACACTGGACCACCGTGGTTGGTAAGTTGGTGGGATCAGCACCTCTCATAGAAACCCAGACTCTCTTAATGGGGAGGACAGCTGGAACCTGCAGTAGAACCTTGCAGAGTTAAATCCTGCAGGAAGTCAGGGACCTCAGCTTGGACCTTGCAGCCAGAAATCAGTCTGAATCTCAGTAGACTACAGCTGGTTTGCTGAGACTAATCGAATTAGACCCACACACCGCTGCCCACATTGCTGACCAGGACAGCAGAGACATATCCTGAGGGAGAACTTTATTTTTTTCTCTTTCTCTTTCTCTCTCCCGCTTGGGTCTATATTTCTCTCCCTCTTTGTTTCTGTTCCTGTCCCATTTTGAATTGTTTCTCTCTCTCTGTCCTCTCAACTGTCACTATTATAGGAAGGTCAATAAAATTTCTAGCTTCCCTATTGTTGTCAGATTGTTCTGTAATTGTTTCTTTTCTTTTGCTGTCTTTTCCTCCTGTCTTCAACAGATTCCCACAATTTGAGTGATCTTCCTGTATCCTCTAGCCTCACCTCCAACCTTTTCCTCTCCCTATATCTCTCTATCCCCCTTTTCCCAACCCCTTCTAAATCCTTATCCCAAAGGGAAAATTTGCCATATTGAAAGGTTTACTTACTACAAACATTTTTGGGTTGGCCCTAGACTTTGATCTAGGTCACGTGGTTAAAAGTGACAAATTAACTGCTACCACAAATTGTCATTTTTCTAAGCTGCGTTTGATGCTATTGTTTTTTAAAAAATTTTATTTTATTGGTATTTTTTAGGTATACAATACAATGACATTCATCATTGGAAATTTGCACTCTTACATAGTCTCTCTTGGTTCTTATTTTTTCCCCCTTCCCCTGCTCTCCATTCAAAGCCTCCTTCCCTCCCTATTTACAAAGACTTTGTTTCCATTTTTTCATTTTCTCACAGTAATTCCATTCCCTTCTTTTCTTTCCCCTACACCTCCCACTTCCCTGTCCCCTTTGCCCCTTTGCCCCTTTTCTTCCTATTTCACATTATCTACTATACCTTTTAGTCCTTATTTACACTTTCAGTTTCTCACACTAGAGAAACTATTTGGTATTTACATGTGTGTCCTATTTCACTTAAGAGTATCACCTCAATGTCCATCCATTTAGCAATGTCTCTAATTTCTCATTTTTTATGGCTGAGTAGTACTCCATTTTATTAAAAAAAAAACCCCCCATTTTTTAATCCAGACTCCAGTTGATGGGCATTTGGGCTGTTTCCAAGTTTTAGCTATTACACACTGTGCTGCTATGAACATGGGTGTGCATATATCACTGTGGCATGATTCTTTTAATTCTTTGGGGAAGATCCCCAGCAGGGGAATAGCTGGGTCAAATGGGACTTCCAGTACTAGTTCTTTGAGGTATCTCAATACTGATTTCCAGAGTGGTTGCACCAGTCTACACTCCCACCAGCAATAGAGCAGGGTTCCTCTTTCCTCATAGCACCAGCAGCATTTGTTATTTGTTGATTTCATGATAGCAGCCGTTCTTTCTGGGGTGAGGTGGAATCTCAGCATTGTTTTCATTTACATCTCTTGAATGACCAGTGAGGTTGAATGTTTTTTCAAATGTTTATTTGCACTTTCTACTTCTATATCTGAGAAATGTCTGTTCATTTCAGATGCCCATTTTTGGATTGGATCTTTACATTTGGGAGGTCTAATTTTTTAAAGTTCTTTATAGATTCTTGATAGTAGACCTTTGTCTGAGGGACAGCTGGTGAACACGTTTTCCCACATTGTGGGTTGTCCCTTTACACTGCTGGTGGTTTCTCTTGCTGTGCAGAAGCTTTTTAGTAAGAAGAGATCCCAATTGTTGATTGTTTGTGTGAGTTCACAGGCAACTGAGGTTTTGTTCATAAAATCTTTTCCTACACCAATGACTTCAAGAGTTCTTCCTAAACTCTCTTCCAGCTGGTGCAGCATTTCTGCTTTAATATTTAGATCTTTAATACATTTCAATTTTAGTTTACTGCATCATGAGAGACATAGGTATAGTTTTAGTCATTGGCAAATTGAAACCCAATTTTTCCAGCATCATTTATTAAACAGGCTATCTTTCCTCCAGTGAAGATGTTTGGCTCCTTTGTCAAAGATGAGGTGGCTGAGTGTGTCTGGAGTTGTTTCTGCATCTTGTAATCTGTTCCACTGGTCCTCAGGTCTGTTTATTTACCAGTACCATACTGTTTGTATCCCAGTAGCTTTGTAGTATAGTTTCAAGTTGTGGTTTGTGATACCCCTGCCATGTCTGTATTATCTAGAATTGCTTTGGCTATTCTAGGTCTCTTCTTGTTCAAAATGAAGTTTTGAGTTGTTTTCTCAAGTTCTGTGAAGTATGCTGCTGGAATTTCAATTGGGACTGCATTGAATCTATATAGGAATTTTAGAAGTATGGCCATTTTCACTATGTTGATCCTTCCTACCCAGGAGCAAGGGATGTCTTTCCTTTTTCTGATATCCTCTTCAATCTCTCTTTTCAGAGTGCTATAGTTTTCAGAGAAGATTCTTTGATTTCTTTTGTTAGTTTGATTCCTAGGTATTTCAGTTTTTTGGATGCTATTGTGAAAGGAATTGTTTGCCCTATTTCTGTCTCAGTGAGTCTGTTGTTCATGTAGAGGAAAGCTATTGATTTTTGTGTGTTGACCT
>NW_004624761.1:25294986-25317053 GCF_000247695.1 Heterocephalus glaber
AGAAACTGAAAGTGTAAATAAGGACTAAAAGGTATAATAGATAATGTGAAATAGGAAGAAAAGGGGCAAAGGGGATGGGGAAGTGGGAGGGGTAGAGGAAAAGAGAGAAGGGAACAGAATTAATATGAGAAAATGAAAAACTGGAAACAAAGTCTTTGTAAATAGGGAGGGATGGAGGGGTTGAAGAGAGGGCAGAGGAGTGGGGAAAAAATAAGAACCAAGAGAGGTTATGTAAAGGTGAAAATTTCCAATGATAAAATTAATTATATTGGATACCCGAAATGTACAAATAAAATTAATTGAAAAAAAGAGATTAGAAACTTCATGGTATTTGGAGGTGGGGGTCTTTGTGAGGTAATTCAGACTATGTGACACCATAGGATTGGGTCCTAATCTAGTGGGGCTGGGGTTATAGGAAGAAAAGGAGGAATCAGAGACAGACTGTTGTGTCTCACTATGTCAGGCCCTGCACCACCTCAGCATTCCCCAGAGTCTTCTCCAGTAAGAGAAGGACCTCTCCAGATGTGTCTGCCCCATCTTGGACTTCTTATTTTTCAGCATAATGAGCCAAACAAACTTCTGTTCTTTATGTATTACCAATCCATGGTATTCAGTTATAGCACCAGAAAATGGACTAAAACTCATAGTAAGCACAAATGCCATTGCCCTATAAACATTTTATATATTTTCTGTTTATTACTTTTTTATTTTGAAGTACTGAGGATTGAACTCAGGGAGGCTCTACCAGTGAGCTACATCTCCAACTCCTTTTAGTTTTTAAAGTTTGAGACACTGTCTCACTAAGTTACTCAGGCTGTTCTCAAGTTTCTGATCTTGCCTCGGCCTACTGAGTACCTGGGCTTACTGGCTTTTATTATTTAACTTATATCCCAAAGATCATTTCCTATCAGATCTATAGATCAAGTATTTTATCTTTAGATTAGCCTATGTTTTTTTTTTTTTTTTGGTATGGGGTATAGAACTTGGGACCTTGGGCTTGCGAGGCAGGTGTCAGAACCACTGAGCTAAATCCCCAGACCCAATCAGCCTATTTTTAATGGCTGTATAGTATTTGGTTTCCAAAAAGGAAGGCAACATGGTCCCTATACTTCTAATGGTGACTGGAGTGGTAAAGAATACTATGACAGAGATGCTAATGTCCTGTAAGAAACATTTTCTTCTTATTCCAGTTAGTCCCCTTCATTTTGTGCCCTACTGGTACATGGCTATTCAGATAGAGACCACATTTCCCAGCTTCCCTTAAACCTAGATATGACTTTGTGCCTTAGTTCTAGTCATTGGTATGTGAGTGGAAATCATACATATCACTTTCAGATCATGCACTAGAAAGAAAGCTGCTTATCTTAAACTACTTTTCCTTTCTGTGGTGGGCTAGACTGAAGATATAGGGGTGATGAACCATTATCAGCTGTACCAGTAAGGGCAGCACTGGGATGGATGGCCGAGCAACAAAAATAGAAGGTGCCTGGGCTGATGAACTATAGTTTGAAGTAGGACTGCTGTATCACTCTATACCAATATGGAAAAATACATAAAGTTATTCCACTGGCAATTGTTTGGTCTATGGTAAACAACTGAACCACTATCTTAAACATCTGAGACATCATGAAAGAGTTGACATTAGAGCTGAATGTTGAGTGCGAGTCACCATTAGGATTGGGGCGTGAGAATGACATTCCAGCCTGTTGCATTTGCATGCATATGGAGAAATCTAGATGATTTTTAAAAAGAGCCAGGTAAGGGGCAGACGGATTAGATAATTCAGGTCTGTTGTCATCAAAGTCCATAATCATTTCACAACACCATTAATAAAATATTTACTTAAGGTTTTTATTCCCCTGGGTAATGTTGATGCACTTGGGTATTACCCATGATGGCACAATTGTGATTACTGGGATCTCCAACAACAGATTTTTCTTTAGAATGATGTGAAAACCAGTCCTAACAGATCCTAGTGCTCACAGTGCTGAAGGATGGTTCTACTTAAGAAAGAGTAACTATAAGGTAGTATCTCCATGTGATTTTCTCCCACAACCTAGAAACTTTCTGAGAGGAGACTCCTAGGTTAACAACAAGACACAAATATCTTCAATTGCTCAAAATGTACCTCGTGTCCTCTTGTGAACTTTTATGTCAGCATCATTTATACTTGTCCAAAATAATTATAAGGGAATGTAAAACAACCCTCTGAAGAAGTGGATTAAGGGGATTATGTGACCAGTGGATAACCCCTGTGGAGAGGTCTAGAAACATACTTTACCTTCATGAGAAAACCTAGTACTAACCAGCCAGTAACTTCTCTTTGGGGTTTATCATGTGCCAAAAACAAAGATGCTAAGTGCTTTATATGCATCATCTCATTTAATTTGGCAACAACTTTATGAAATGGATACTATGATCACCCCATTTTAGAGATAAGGAAATAAACATCAAAAGAGATGAAATAGTTCACTCAAGTTTCCATAGCTTGTAAGCAGGAGGGCTGGAATTATAGTTGAATTTAGTTTAGCCTTGCCCAAGAGATCACCCTGCTTTGCAGCATCCGGTTATACATGATCTTGAGCACAATCATGCATTAGAGAATAAAAGCTTCCTCATGAGTCCATAAGGCTCTTGAGTGTGCCCAAAGGCAGGGATTGTGGAGTCTCATATCTGATTACACATGCAAGAGCATTTTGTTGTCTTGTGCAGGAATTCTCAGGTCCTAAATTACATCCTAGCACCAGCTAGTGCTTACTGAGTGCCTACCTGTGTCACTTGGTCAAAGAAGGTGGGGGAAACAGAAGCCCCCCCCCCAGTGCTCTGGGAATCAATGAGGTCCTCCTAGATTAACTTCAAATGCTAGACCATGGCCCAAAAGATTTTCTTCTCTCCTTGCCCACCTCTTCGTTTTCAAGCAGATTTCTTGAGAGCTTAATTCACGGAAGGACCACCAGAAGCAGCCAAATGAGATTGAGTTTTGGAGGAGGTTGGCCCCAGATGACAGGGATCACATCACCAGGTCCTCCCTCTTTGTGGGCCAAGAACTTCTCCTGGGAGCAGAAGTGCTTCTTGCCCAGCACAGTGCCCAATTTGCCTGCCCTTTTGGTAAGTGTTTCAGCAGAGATGCCAGCACTTTCCAGTCTGAGGGCCTGGGACATAAGTTGTAGGGAAAAAATGGATTGTGCTTCACCAAGATCCAACAAGGTCATTTATGGGTCCAGACCCTGCTGTATTGCTCAGTTGTGTAAGAGCACAAGTCATAACAGAGTGTAGGTATTATCCTCATTTTCCAAATGTATAAACTCAGATTGGAGGGGAATGAATGACTTGCTTGAGAGTGCTCAGAGAGTAAATGGCAGAAGCACAGGTCCAAAATGCCATGCATTTTTCATTCAGTAGTTCTGCTACTTCCCTTGAATCTATGTTTGGATGGAAAAATTATAGAAATGGCTTAATTATTCAGGGACCATATGATGTTTTTTGCTCTTTTCCTTTTGGATGTTTTAAACAAGGAAAATAAACATGAACATACCAACTGCCTCCAGCCCCAACTGCTGCTGTGAACAGAACTACACTCTGAGATTACTGATGTTGTTTTTGAGTAACAAAACCCTGCAAGAGTTAAGCATCACCTCGATGGCTGTTCAGACCTGGAGGAGCCAGACCAGAATGGAGAATGTCAGAATGATCTGGCCTTTTCCCTGCAGCAGGATCATTTCCAACCACAGCTGGAGATAGCAGAGGCATTAGCAAGCCTGCAGCATTTAAAGAGCCAGATCAATTTGCAGGAGCACTTCTAAGGGAAACAAATCAATAAGTTCCTTCCCCTAAAGATTGATAACATCATCAGGAAGCAACAGATGCATTTTAGGGGTCAGTATACTGTGCAGGGGTGGTGACTCCCTGTGCTACTGTTTTGTCTCTGCAAAAGCAATTGGAAATCAGCACCTGAACATCCTGGCACCTGTCACAATAAAAGACAATGTTCCTACTGCACTTGGCAGGTTTCAAGGTGCCATCACATACTTTGTCTCTTTTGATTAACATCCCTACAAGATGGACATTGCCATCCCCATTTCACAGATGAGATTCAACAAAACTAAACTATACAATTTGCTTAAGATCCTTCATATATTTATACCCAAGCTGGAATGTTAATCTTCTGATTTTGAATCCTGTGTTCTTTCCAATTGCACAGTGCTCACCACATTTTGTTTTTCTGACAATTTTACCATTTTTGGCACACTGCAAAGCCTCCTGTATCATTTATTTTTCTTTCCATTGACCTAGTTTTCTTTACTTATATAAATTTTAAAAGGAAACTGCCTATCACTATTATTAATAAAAACAATATGACTTATAAACAGAAAGACACTACAAAAAGTAACAATCTTCAACAAGAAAAACAAAGTTCATGATTTTTTTGTATTACTTTAACCAGTGGAACATAAACCTCACTTTATGGATATAGTATTATACTGTGGACCTTTGTAAGGGAATAAGAATGTAGTAATTTTAAGTTTGAGGTCCTAAAATATGAACTCTGTTTAAGTAAGCTGTGGATTTTCTTTTTTTCCAAAATTAGTAGAAGTTTCATTCTACTAGTGAACTTTCATTTCATCTCTAGCTTGATAAAATTTAAAGCTTTTGGGCAAATCAAGGAATCGTCTCCTCTCTCACTTGGAGGGGACTTGTCCCTAGTTACTGTCCCAAGTGAACAGGGTGGGTCCAGGAAGGGAAATCCAGGATGAGCTTCCGGAAACTGAAGAATGGAGGAGATGAAAAGTTTCAAATAATACCATCTTCTAAACATGGGAAAATCAGATCAGGGTTTCATGCACAGCAACTAGAAATTAACTAACCTTGCAGTTATAGGACCCTGAGAAGCAAGTATTAAATGGAAAACTGTCTCATTTCACCTTGAGATTAATCAATCATTTAAATTCATTTAAGGCTCATTTAAGCCTTATTGTCAGTTCTGACCCATAAGTGCTCTCCTCTGCCTGTGCTCAGATACTAATCAATTCCTTCCCCTTCACATTTTCTGGACTCCTTCTTTAATCAGTATCCTCATTGCAATGGTCTGAGATGAGCCCCTTACATTTATTAGCTGGGGTCCCATTATGGCTACCATCATCACCTTCTTGTTTCCAGGCTTATCCTCACAATTTATCCTGCACATGTTTCCAGCATCACCTTCCCAAAATACAGATCTGATCAATTTCTCCATCACTCAAACACCTTCAATGGCTCTCTTATTGTTACAGGAGAAAGTCTAAATTCCTATCAGAGAGATACACATATGGCCATGTTTATTGCTGCACTATTCACAATAACTAAAATAACTAGATGTCCATCAACAGATGAATGAAGAAAATGTGGTATATATACATAATAAAGTATTATTATTAAGCTGTAAGAAAGAGTAGAATCCTGTCATTTGCAGCAAAATGAAATGACCTGGGGAAGATGGGCAAATGAAATAGGCCAGATACTGAAAGGTATGTACCGCATGTCCTCTTATATGTAGAAGTTAAAAAAGTCAGCCTGAAAGTAGAATAGTGATTACTAGTGATTGAAAAGGGTGTGTGTGGGGTGAGGTAGAAAAAAGATGATTGGATTTAATTAATGCACACTGTATGTATGTAAGAAAATATCACACTGAATTCTATTAATACGTGCAGTTAATATATGTTAATAAAAATTCTACATGGGAGAGATTTTAAAAATCTGCTTGTGTGTGGGAAAATACCTTAATATGGCCCTTAATATGTTGGAGGGAAGGTCATATCACATGCTCCTGTTTCTCTAACCTTCAAAATTTTACCTTCTTCCAGACCAGATCTAATTTGGAGGACCTTGGTTTATTAATACCTTAGAACTTCTCTTTCTTAAATCCCTACTTTTTTTCTGATGGTTTCTTTCTGCCACGTGGAGATTTTCTATCACAGAGTCCAGAAGACACTAGACAAACACTTGTTGATGGATTTGCAAGGAGGAGGGGTATTTTTACCCTAGGAGGTTTTTATGAGCAATGCTAAAGAAACTCAGGAAAATCATTTGCCAATTCATGAATAATGTATAGACTTCTACTTCCCAGGTAATTCTTTTAAAAAAGAAAGTTTATTCGTTGATTACTTCCTTCTAGTAAGTGAAAATGTTGACTGAAATATCGCTCTTGGTGTGAAATGCAAGACTTTAGAAATTCAAATATACATTTAGAAAAGCATACATTTTCATCTATTAGCTGACAATGACTAAAGCAGAAGGCTCTTCTTAAAGCGATTACTAGCTACAGCAGAAGTGTAAACTTCAGCATAATTCATGAATTGATTCATTTTTCTTTCTTTAAACATTAGTCTGTGTTTGGTGTTAAATAAGCCCACACATACTATAAGTACATTCTACTTTATACTACATTTGTCTTACAAAATCGGTGGAGTTATCATGAAGCCATTCTTCTACTCAACAGATACTTGTTGGGTGTCTACTATGGGCCAGGCATATTCTGAAAGATGAGATCATTTGATGCAATCACTGGCACATCCAATATTACAGATCCAACTCAGAGGTAAACAGAAATGTTTGATGTAGATAGTCTTGCAAATTATGCTGTAGAAACTAAGGAGATATGCATGCAAAATATGTATATCTGATCATCTCTCTTTGCTCTTCTTGGCCATAGCTTTGCAGTCCTTTACATCCATATCTTGCTTTGCATTTTTAACTTACCACTCAAGAAATCTTGCTTTGAATGTTAAAAACCTGATATTTAACATATTAAGTGACTCAGTTGGAGGACTACAAGTTCAAACCCAGCTGGGGCAAATTAGGGAGGCACTGTCTCAAATAGAAAAAAAAATAATTAAATTAATACAGAGCTGGAAATGTAGCTCATTGAGAAGGCTCTGAGTTCATCCACCAGGACTTCAAAAACAAACAAACCATACTAAGTGACCTGTGCAATCCTTGTGGTTCAGCTATCAATCCTTGTTCAAGTGTGTTGGTACACGTATGTGTGGTATGTATGTGTCTAGGTACTTGGGGTGAGGAAGGTAAATGTAGATAGAGGACAAGAGAGGGGAATAAAAGAAAAAAAAATGTGGGCTTTCACTGAATGCCAGACACCTGGTTTACCCTAACTTACTCAACTTTCATAGTACTTTGTAGTAAATATTATTATCATCAATTTTACAGATGTAGAAACTAATTGTACAGATTCTACTTAGGAAACCAGACTACAAACTTATCCTTTCCACTACCCCATGTTAGTATCCGGGATTTTTCTGGTCCTAAATCTAGTGTTCTTTCTACTTCCATCACATCTCTCTACTCCTATCCATGTGAAACAAAGATTCAGTAGTATGAAGATGCTAATGGGAGACTACAAGGTTAATTTTAGCTTTCTCACATTTTTATTTCTTAAAGGCTTGTTGCATTATTTTAGACATATTGTCAATCTTCACTTACTCAAAACCTCTTACTCTCTTACTTAAGATTTTTTATCTTCCATCAAAATAAACATCGCCCACAGGAGTCATGATCATTAAAGTTATGGGTCATGGAAATCTGGCTCAACTTTAGAATTTCAGTATATATAGCAAAATTTCAAATGGAAAATAAGGATAAGATTCAGTAAGATAGAGATCCATCACACTTCTGTCTTTATTTTGGTGTAGATTTGGCAGCTGAGGCAGGGCATAGGAGGTTTAGACTTCTGGCCAGGGATGATATTCAAACTATGAAGAATCAGCACTGGCCAATCAGTGGAATATCTATCACAGAGGGTTTGATTTCTAGGGCCCACTCTGTGCCAGGCATGACTCCTTCAGCTGCAGGATCATGTGAGAGGTCAGAGGGTCTCAAAAGAAGAGCTGGAGTTGACAGGGGAGCAGGCAGGAAAACTTAGCAATGACTTTTTTACCAAATGATAAACTATATTTCAGTATTTTAACAACCTATGTAGCCATATCAATGCATATTGATGAAATTTTGGCCCTGCTTCTGGCCCTTTTCCCTATCTTAGAGTTCCTGCTCCTACTTCCGGCAGCAGATGGCTTCCCTGAACTGAGCTGGTCTTGCTTTCAAAGAGGGGGGAAAAGGATGACATATAACCTTGAGATATTAATCAGTCTTTCTTTGGTTTTCTAACTCTGCAAATCTTAGGGAAATGAATTGGCTAGTTTTCTCACTGCTGGGACAAAATACAAGTAACTTAAAACTTAAAGGAAGGGAAGTTTATTTTGGGTCTCAGTGTCAGAGGTTTCAATCCATAGTCAGCTGATTGCAAGAAAAAGCATCACGGCAGAATGGCATGGCACAAAAAACTTCCCTCATAGCATCTTTGAAGCAGAGAGGAGGGGAAGAGCAGACAGGAACTGGCTGGGGACCAGATATAGTCCCCAAGATCACACTCTCATGGTCCACTTCTTCTGAATAGGCTTCCCCTTCTAATAGCCCACTGAGCTAGGAACTTATCAATGGGCCAACCCATTAATGAGCTTAGTGCCTTCACAATCCAATCATTCCTATAGGAGTCTTTTAGTCTAGTCAAGTTGACAACCAGCACAGGGTATGGCAATGACTGCCAATAATTTACCACTATCCATTTTTCTTTTTTTTTTATAATAACCCATCCCTGAAGTTTTAGCTCTGCACATAGTTGTCTAGCCAGAGACTACATTTCCCATGTTTCTTAACCCCAGTGTAATAAAATGTCTGTGCTGGCCCTTGGAATTGTACAATTCTGAGTTGTGCATTAAAAAGAATGAGTAGGGGTTCCACCGCACCCAGCCCAGGAGTAGGGGCTTTTGGGCTGCCATTCCACTGCTCCCAGCCCAGAGGAGGTGAGCTGTGTGTGTGCCAACAGCACACCCTCCCACCTCCACCCCACCCCCTCGTCAAAATGAGAAGACACGTAAACAAGCCTCAAAAACAGACTTCCAGATCACCTAGAGCAACTCCAAAGGGAAATGAGATGGAACACTCTGATACTCAACCACCTGGACTCCCTGAATTGGCAACAAAAGAGGATCTGGAAAAAATGAAATCAGAAATAATTTCTCTGATAACAGCAGAGATTGTGCCCATAGTACAAGACATGATTAATAAATCTAGAGAGGACACAGATTAAAAAAAAATAGAGGATCTGGGGAACATGATGGAATCTCAACATAGGAAACAAATGGAATCCATAAAACAAATGCAAACAGATTTCCAGGAGATAAAAAACTTCATTGAAAGTCTATGCAGCAGAATGAGCCAATGTAAGGACAGAATTTCAGATATAGAAGATAAGATTGCAATTAGTGACCAGGAAAAGAAAAGTTCTTCAAAATTGTAAGGGACCATGAGAAATCAATCCAGCAACTGTTAGATGATGCAAAGAAGAATAACATAAGACTGATTGGAGTCAAAGGAGAAAGAGGAGAGAGTGCAGATGACATTAAAAAATCTCTTCACAGAAGTAATGGCAGAAAACTTCCCAAGGAGGGGAAAAGAACTTGACATACAGATAAGGGAGGCATATAAGACTCCAAATAGTCTTGATCAAAAAAAAGTACACATATGCATATAGATTAAGATTCCAGAAACCCAACAGAAGAACAAAAATCTGCAAGCAGTTACAGAAAAGAAACAAATCACATACAAAGGAAAGCCCATCAGAATCACAGCAGACTTCTCAACACAAACCATCAAGGCAAGAAGAGCTTGGAGTGATGTATTCCAAGCCCTAAAGGAAAACAGCCTCCAACCCAGGTTGATGTACCCTACAAAACTATCTTTCAACACTGATGGAGAAATAAGATACTTTCATGACAAAGAGCACCTTAGGAACTTCATGAAGACCAAACCAGCACTCAAAAAAATTTTAGATGATATCCTAGGAATAGACAATGAGGATCACAACTCCAGGAAGCACAGCAGAATGAACCCATCAGGAATGACAAGAAATTAAATGTAAAGGGGGAGAATCCAACAAAAAGAAAACGTCATGAACTTCATTTCCCTAATGAGTGTATAATTCAATCTTGTTATTGTACTGATTAGTATTTTTCTGATTCTAGTGTTGCACACCTTTCCTTGTGCTGTACTGGCTATTTATCATCTTCTTGGGTCTACTTTTTAATTGGGTTGTCTATTAATGAGCTGTAAGAGTTCTTTATATATTCTGGCCATAGGTTATATACATTATAAATATGGTCTATTAAAGACTACTTTTCATTTTCTTAATGATGTCATTTAAAGTTCTAAATTTTGATGGAATCTTATTTATCAATTATTTTCTTTTATACATCATGTTTTTTATATCCTAAGAAATTCTTGCCTACCCTAAATTCATAAACATTTTCCCTTATAATTTCTTCTTAAAGTTTTATAGTTTTAGTCTTTCATATTTAGGTTCATAGATCCTTTCAAGTTATTTTTATGTATGGAAATAAAGGGTTGAGGTTAATTATTTATATATGGATACCAGATCTTCTAGTGCCATTGGCTGAAAACACTATCTTTTCCTCTGTTCTTGAACTGAGTTTACATTCTATAAAATGTTAATATTAAATAATCTTTCAAAACTCAGAGGATCATATATGCATGGTTCTATTTCTAGGTTCTCTGTTACATTCCAACGATCTATATGTCTTTCCTTACACCAACACTGCCTTGATTACTGTAGCTTTAGAGGAAGTCTTAAAATTAGGTACTAAATGTCTTCCAACACTTTTTTCTTTTTCCTTTTTCCTTTTCTAGGTCCTTTGTATGCCTACATAACTTTTAAATTTCAATATCCAATTCTTCATTTATAGCAAGTATATAGAACTGAATTTTTATGTATACCTTGTGTTTTCCAATCCTGCTAAATTCAAATACAAGTTCTAGGGGCTCCTTGAGATTTCTTAGTATTTTCGCTGTAGATGATCATTTCATCTACATATAAAGCTTTTACTTCTACCTTGCCAATCCTATCTTAATTGTGTCATTTTATTACCAGACTATTTTGTTTTGGGCCTATGTTTCAAAGTTTAATGGACAAATGAAGAGAAGGCATATCTGCCCTTGTTCCCCACCTTAGGGAGAAAGCATTGTATCTTCTCCATTCATATAAGGCGCTTTTGCTGGAAGTATGGAGTACATGTCTTTAACCTGTTGAGAAGTTTCTGTTCTACTTCTAGCCTCCTGATAGCTTTTACCATGAACAGCTGTAGAATTTAGTCCAATACTTTTTCTCCAACTACTGACAGAATCATATGGCTTTTTCTTTCTGCTTTAAATGTTTGATATAATTTATCAGTTAAAATGTATATGATCCTGTTGTTGCCATATAGGTAGGATTTCAAGCTAGGGATATACTTTCTTTAATAGGTGTTATTCAAATTTTATATTTCCTCCAGAGTCAGTTGCATTAATTTGTCTTCCAAGGTACTTCTTAGAAGTTATCCAATTTATTTCAAAACAGATTTTTGAAATATGCTTTCTATATCCTTTTAAATTCTGTAAAATCTGTGGTAATGTCTTCTAGATCTTGACATTATATTTTTAAAAATGTATAATTAATATTGTATAATAGGAAGAAAAGGTCTAAAGGAGTAGGGGAATTGTGAGGGGTAGGGGAACGGAAAGAAGGGAAAAGAAAGTATATGAGAAAAGGGAAAAAATGAAAACAAAATCTTTGCAAATAGGGAAGGGTGGAGGTAGTGAAGGGAGGGCAGGGGAAGAGGAAAAAAATAAGAACCAAGATACTCATGTAAAGGTACAAGACCCCAGTGATGAATGTAACTGTATTTTATACCTAAAATGTACCAATAAACTTAATGGAAAAAAACCAGAAAGAATGAGTAGGGCTTTCCTTGACCCATTATTCTTTTTGGTAGCTGGGATATGCACAAAGATCAAGTAGCCAGTTTGAGTAGAAGGGAATTGCTATTGAAAATAGCAGATATTCTCCACCAACCTAGACTTCTTAGTTCTGGACTATTGAAAGGTAGAGAAACCACACAATAATGTGTATTTAAGCCACACAGTATTAGGGAATCTGTGATGGAAGAAGCCAAAAGGATGTTAGGAGGTGAGAATCCTGAGTCTGGATGTAGATGAGGGCCATAGGTTGGCTAAGAAGAGTTTAGGATAAGACACATATTTCAGGAGAGGGCTTCCTGGCCAACCATGGAAGGTTTAGAAGAAAGAATTGCAAGGATTTTCTGTTATTCCTTGGGAATTTCTTGTCATTCACTTTATATCTTGTCTCCTTTACTCTGTTTCCACCCAAGGTCTTATCTACAAGTCCTGTCTGGTACTGTTCTTCTCCAGACACACCTGTCATTATTGGTTTTCCAGTATTTTACTGAAAACTCCTTTCAGTTAATTCACTATGTCACCCATATTTTGAAACTTTTTCCCCCTAAAATACAGAATGTGTTTAATACTTGTCTGTCACTTTAAACCCATTTCCAAGGCCAAACAGTAACTAGATAGTATCATTTACTTCAGAAACCATAGCTATCTGATGAGAGTGCCTGAATTGTCTATCCAGTCCAGAAATTCTTTGGAACTGATCAAAAGCCAACAATGACAGCCTTTGATTCACAATACCATTACAGTAGTTGTTTTCAATCAGGTAAAAAGCAGGGATGTAAGTATGACATTTTAGATTGTCTGTGCTTCCAAAAGTCAGATATGTGTAAGATAATGCTAAGAGTTATAAAACCTTGAGCATTGGTCAGGTCCCCCCACCCCCACTCAGGGCACTGGCTTGTCATGTGTTCCACATTTTTCTCTTCAGTGAGGATTAATAGTTTTTAATCTTTCATGTCTTATAATAATTTTCTCTTCTGTTTTTGAGAATTCTTCCACTTCGTGGAACATTACTGGAGCTTTTAGCCATGGCATCCTTCTTCTTTGGCCACAGGCTGAACCAATCAGAGCACCATTTCCAACAGTCATTGGCCTATGGAGTAGGTACATGACCTATTGGGGTTAATAGAGCTGAGATCTTGAATGGTCCTCAAAGGTCTGTGTGTTAAAGGGTTGAACCTCAGCATGGTACTATTAGAAAGCATTGAACCCTGTGAGAGGTGGGGCCTAGCAGGAGCCTTAGGATATTAGGGGAATGGCCCCAAAGGGGATTGTGAGACTTCTGCTTCTTTCTCTCTCTCTTTTGTTTCCTGGCCACAAAGTGAGCTCCTATGTGCTGCCCCAAACAATGGGGCCAACTCAACATGGGTTGGAACCTCCAAAACTGGGAGTCAAGACAAACCTTTTCTCTTTTAAGTTGATTGTCTCAGGTATTTTGTTATAGTGATGGAATGCTAACACAGACACATGGAAGCGAGATGAAAGAAGGAATCTCTTTTGTTGGTGTTGCTAAGGTAGGGCAACATACCATCTGTCTTAACCTTGCTTGGCTACATAAAGTTCATCTTCACAATACACTATTATAATGACATGCAGAGAGAAATACCTGGGAGATGTGTTGAAAGAACTTTGATGGCATTGAGTTGCTCATTCTGGACAATGTGACCTTATTCCCGACGTCCCCTGAGTCCCATGAGCTACTCCTAGGCTCTTAGAGCTAGGGTGCTTCCTATTTGCTTAAACTGGTTTGGATTGGGCTTTGGTCATTTGCAGGGTTTTGGCAAAACCATGTTAGTTCCCAATCTTATCTATAGCATAATTACTAATTAGTGCTTACAGATTCAAATGAAGGAATATGTTCCCCATTGGCTTAACATTTGCATTTTACTAAGGACCTTATACCTTGGTGTTGAGTCTTTTCAGTAGAGGAACAAGTTGTAGACAGCAAGCTAACATGACATTTTCTGGGGCATTTGGACTTTCTGCAGTCTCTCAGATTCTTTGGGGCTGTGGAGCAGAATCCTCCACCTGCAACCTCCACTCTGCCTCTGGATCTCCACTGTGGCAGTTGGGAGCTGATGGGCATTGGAGTTAGTGGATGTCAGAGCTCGTTTTGATGGGCTCCCTTCCAGATCCTGGACCTCCCACATGGGTTCTTACATTCTTGGTCCTCCTGCTCTACTGAAGGACATGGGTAGGTTTAGTAGAAAATTCACTACTAAATAGCAGTTGCCACCAATACCGTCACACTTCAGAGAAGGACAAATGTGCAACTAATTACTTCCCATGAAAATACCCAAACAGAATTTTGTTCATTATTAAAATTTTCCAATAATAAATTTATCTTCTCCATTAAGTAATACATTATTCTCCCACAAAAGACACAGCAAACTAGAATTACTAGGCACTGCTTATATTAAATTGTTGCTTAATAAATTAAAACTCCAATGGTTATGAATAAACTGGGTCATCTGTGCATTTTGTAAATTAGTAGTTTCTTGTAGTTATTCTCTTCTGGTCAAAGCCTAAAATAGGGAGAGAGGAAAAATTATTATCATTGTTATTTTATTGTTTTCAAGCAAAGTACTGAACTCTGCACTGTAGTTTAAAATAAACCACTCAGTCTAATACAGTAGCATTGATATTGTTGAGTATCAGTCAATGAGGACAAATTTTAAGGCCTGTAGTCTATAAGGTTTGAGGTCACATTAGTGGCTGTGTCTACTTGGATTTGTAAGACGAGATGAATAAATAGCTAATTTCACACAGGACTTGAAGATTCTTGAGGCACAAGCATTATCCAAAAGGACTTTAATTAGCGTCCAAGTTTTTTCCCTGATACAACTTTTAGGTAGCTTAAAAAGCTTTTCTTTCTGATTTTAGCATATATTTGCTTCTCTTCTGTCATCTTTTCTATTTGAGATGATTAATAGAGGTTTCCAGTCCTACTCAAAATGGTTGACGCAATTAAAGAGTCAGTTACAAGGTCTCCTCAAGTTACAAAATCCTTACAGAATCCTATAATACAAATAGATTGCTTCACCCTTTTTTTTTTCCTTTTTAAATGACTGCCACTCAAAGGTCATACTAAGCCATAGTATACCAAGTATACTAGTATACCAAGCCATACTAAAACAACTGCCCCACCTACTGGCAATACCATGGAACTGTTTGACCCCAGGTTCCTCCAAACTACCTTCCATCTTTTGGAAGGAGGACATCTGGGACCTGCCTGCTCCCCCAACCCTAGTTTTGAAACAGCTATTGTTCAATTTTAAAAATTATTATTAATGCATGTCAGTTATGCTATATAGTGGATTTCTGTTTTGGTGCATTTGTATGTGCATATAACATATTTGGATCATTTTCTTCCCCATTATTCCCCTTGGTCTTTTCTTTCTCTTCCCCCAATCCCTTTCCTCTTCTATAGCAATCTTTTATTTTCATGTTATCTTTATTTTTTAAGCTTAAATTTTTTTGAGAGTCCTCATCTAAAACACACCATATTTAACTTTTTTGAATCTGGCTTATTTTACCTAACACAATGATCTTTAGTTCCATCCATTTTCCTGCAAATAGCATTTTGTTCTTTCTCAAGCATAAATAGTATTCATACTTTTTTATTCACTCACCTGTTTATGGGCCCCAGAGCTGTTTTCACTGGCTATTATAAATTTCTCTGCAATAAACATGGTATGCAGCTATCTTTATAGTATATTGATTTTAATTTTTTCAGGAATACTGATGAGTGGTATAGCTAACATGGACCACATGGTATCTTTATTCTTAGTTTTCTGAGGAGCTTCCATACAGATTTCCATGCTGGCTGTACTAATTTATATTCTCACTTCAGGGGCTCCTTTCCTCCCACATCCTCACCAGCACTTATTGTTTTTTGTATTCTTGACATAGTCACTCTGACTGGGGTGAGATGGAATCTCAATGTAGTTTTGATTTGCATTTCCCTAATGTCTAAAGATGTTGAACTTTTTTTATATACTTAGTGGCCATTTGTATTCTTTTTGAGAAATGTCTGTTTAATTCATTTGCCCATGTATTGATTGGGTTATTTTTGTTTGATATTAAGTTTTTTGAGTTCTTTATATATTTTGAATATTAATCCTTTGTCAGAAGAATAGCTGACAAAGATGTTCTCCCATTCTGTAGGCTGTGTCTTCAGTATGTTAATTGTTTCCTTTGTTGTGTCAAAGCTTTTTAATTTGATTCAATCCCCTTTGTTGATTCTTGCCATTCAGTTATTTGTATTTTACTTCTCACATCTATACATAGAAATTCTTTAAGCATGCTCCACTTTGTTGTTTCTCTCAAACTATTGCCCATTACCTTGAGGATCTCTTTTTCTTTCCTGAGCACTTTTCTCTTCTTAAAGTTAACTTCCTCCACTCCCTGTCTCTATGTGGCAAATACAAAACAACCAACAACAACAACAAACCCCTAAACAGCAGCAGCAACAGCAACAACACTTCTTTATCCTGTTTAATATATGAAAGAGTAGTGTTGGTAGTGATTAAAGAAAAGTCAAACCCTGGAACTCTAGACAACATAATAATCAGTGCTGTCAGTCCTGGATTTAGGAATTTTCTTCAGATGAAAAAATCATCTGCTTTTAATTAAACCATTTAAAGCAAAACTTATCTCACATTAAATATTTTTTCTGTTGAGCTGTAATTTTAAAATGAATGTTTTTTCTCTAGTCTTAAACATATGTAATTCATCTATATTAAGTAGGTCAACATATTTCTATGTATGCTATAAGTTATGAAGAACTAACTTTTCAATTACAGAATTCTGGAAGTTAAAGATATCTTGCTTTTAAAAAAGAGTTTATCTTTTAGTAATACAATCACTACTATGATAAATATATCTACTATCTAGCTCTTTATTTTTAAACACTAAAGAATTATCAATGAGCAATTATTTACTGGGAAAAAATTTAAAAGTAAAAAATTTTAAAAAATGAAATTCCCATACTTTTTATTCATCTTTCAACAGAAAGAGTCAGAAATCTGAAGAATTCCCTTTAAGAATGATTTCTATGTTAAGCCAGTTGTGGTGGTACACTCTTGTAATCCCACTCTGAGAAGCTGAGGCAGGAGGATGGCAAATTCAAGCTCAGCCTGGGCAATGTAGCAAGAAACTGTCTCCAAATTGAAAAAGGACTGGGCATTTAGCTCAGTGCTAAGGCCTTGGATTCAATCCCAAGTAACCCCCTCCCCAACACACACATAAAGAAGAAAGAAAGAAAGAAAGAAAGAAAGAAAGAAAGAAAGAAAGAAAGAAAGAAAGAAATGGAGGGAAATTACTTTTCATCATGGTTCAAAAAATACAGGAAGTTGGAAGATAGGTTTTTGTTAAACTTTAAGGGAATAATATCTTCTTTTTAAAAAGTACTTTTTGTTTGAAGAATGTAATCTACTATGATTTTAAAAGAAATAATCAATGTACATTTTCATATGTGCTTCAACTCATCCTTCTGAATCTCCTGAATATATTTTTACATTTTTGCAAAGCCACACACTTTTACCTCTTTACAGTAAATGTTACCGCATTCGTGAGCCCTAGAAATAATTATAGAAGACTGAAGGTAGCAATTCTGCTTTTTTCTTTTTTTAATGGATAAGTGACAAAGGAGAAATGCATTTTCTTTTCTTTAGAACTCATTAGAAGCCAAGTAAATGGCTTTTTTCTTGTTGAAGAAAAAGTGCACAGCTGTGAGGGAGTTTAATTCTCTTGGGACTGACAGATCAGCTGACCGGTAGTCTAGTCATCTACCTTACCATAGTAGTGGGTGATATAAACATGATTTTGTTGATCAGAATTTGTAAATCAGAATTTTCACATTCCAATGCCCTTCTTCCTCAGTCACTTCTTTGGAGATCTCTGTTACAATAGCTGTGTCAATCCTTGGATGCTGGTTAATTTCTTATCCAAGAGGGAAAATCTTTGCTTTCATTGGTAGCTTTCTTACAATTTCACTATTTCATCATCCTGGCAAACACATATTAGTACATACTTATGGTGATGGCTTATGAATGCTTCATAGTTGTCTTAGTGCATTTTGTGTTGCTATGACAAACTATCTGAAGCTGAGAGGTTTATTTAGCTCACAGTTCTGGGGGTTTTAAGAGTATGGTGCTGACATCTGCTGCTCATGGCTTTGTGATAGCCATATTAATAGTGAGTGTGGAAGAAGAACTTGGGGAAGGTTTCAGGATCCCCTGTAACAATCTAGACTTGTGAGAAGCAATCTAGTCTCATGAAAGCCAGAACTCCTATGAGTTAGCATTAATGTGCTGAAGAAGAGGGTGGAGCCCCATCACCTAATTACCTCACCCGAGGACCCATCTCTTAAAGGTTCTATTGTCTCCTAGAGCTACCACACTGGAGACCAATCCTCCAACACATGAGCCTTAGGAGGACAGACCATACTGAAACTATAACAATGGCCATTTGAAAGTCACTGTTATGTGCAGCAAAATGTCCAGAGATGTCTACCTGTGTCTAGTTGCTGCTTCTTCAATGCATGGATTTTCAAATGATCTGGTCCAGGTCCTCCTGATGCTTCACCTGTCCTTCAGAGGACCTAGTGACATCCACTATTGTTACCATGTGGACCCATTTCTCTTTGTTCTCCCTTTCTTGAATAACCCCTGACAAAGAAATTGCCAGATTCATGAAGCCACATGGTCTTTGGTAACTTGAATATATCATATTGGGCTAAACAAAAATGTTGAAATTTCAAGTATTTAACTCAACTTTCTTTCTCTGAGATGTCATGGGGGAAGCAGAAAACATTGTCTTTTATTGGATGCAAATCTCTTAGTTGTAACTGTGAAAAATTGCTTCTGTGAGAAGTATCTCTGCATTATACATTCTTTTTCCTTGGGTAGTCTTATTTTTCTAACTTAGATTGATCTTTGTGCCCGAGTGAGCAGAACTATATTTGACTGCATCTTTTACTCTCCACATTAATGTTTTCTTTTTCTTTTTTTTAATAATTGATGCTTTCCCGTCATTAGGGGTAATGGTGTCTAGAAGACAACATAATGTTTATCCACTACCCAAAATACTTCCTTGAGCAGATTTTCTCCAGGCCTCTTTGCTTTTCATTTATTGAAGATTGAAATTCTGCCTCCTTGGTGAAGGGAGTGGCCTCATCCTCTAATCGGTAATGATTGGTCTGTTTTTGATGTTGTTTTGGGGAGCACAGTATTTCTTTTTGTTCATCACTCCCTTGCTTTTTATTGGTTTCATAGTTTTGGTTATATTCTTGAAGGGGAGCTGGTTTGAGAAGAAGCTTTTAAAAATAGTACCATTCCAATATTTCCAAAACTTTCTCTGAAAAACTCATTAAGTGGGGTCTTCATGGAGCCTCTCCTCCTTCCCACTCAGTCCCTTTCTTGTCACTAAAATTGACCGCAGCTGCTGGAAAATTGCTCTTCACTGGCCACTTTCTCTAATAATTGGCATATTAAAAAATAATACCACAGTCTTGCAGTGCCAAGCAGCCAGTGAATGTTAAAGGGAAATAATCATCTTGTAATTTAGACTGGTAGGAAACAGTCATTTCTAATTACTTGTCATAAGAGAAGACAATGCAATTAAAGATTCTGGCTTAGACTAAAGCTTCCTCACAACCACTGCCTCCATTGATTCATATTTTTTATTGAAAGGCAAAGTCAGACTGTACCTTCATCCAAATTGACTTTACCATGACAGAAGATAGTTTATGGATGCTTCATGTTTTTGGTGGGTGCAATATAACCTTAGAGAGTTGGTTATTGATAGCCAAGGTTCTTGGCTAGAAGAGCTACTAGGGATTATTTCAAAATGAGATTTAGAAACATTAATGAACACGCAGTAAGCACCTACATATTCAACAAGCATCTTTTTTGAGAGTCCACCATGAAAAGTTGCTCAGGATAAAAGAAAATTTGTTACTCCATCCAAAAGACACTTTAAAACCCTCCCCTTACTTGATTTTTGTGTTAAAGACAATATTTTGCATTCTATTTCATTTTCTTATCCTCTTCTTGGATGTATGGAATGTAGGAGATCTGCATTTTCTGGTCCCCCTAGTGATTAGTTTGAAATCCACTTTGGCTCCAACCTTTAAGGGAAAGTGATGTGAGCCACTTTTGTGCTGAAATAGCAGAGCATACGTGAGCCCTCGTGCTCTCCCTCACCTTGTCCTTGAGGTTGATGAGGACTAATTTTAACATGAGAGGGACATGGGTTGGGACCAGCCCCGACCCTTCCATTACTTCCTCAGAGTCCTGTAGCAGACTGGCTGCATGGGAGAAATGTACTGTTATTGGAAAGCCCCCTGGGATTTAGGAGTTATTTTGTTACTGTAGCATCACCTTGATTGCTCTGCCTCACAGCCTCTTTGCAGATATCTGATTCTGTCAATCTTCCTTGGATTATGCAACTCAAAGTTCTCTCAGTTTTCCTGTCATTCCTCTGACTTCATCTTCTCCCTTTAATATATCAGCCTTTAACGACTGGAGCCTATTAGTTTTCTATCCTGTGTTCTTCTTTCCTCTGACATTCCATATGATCTTCCTGTTTCAATTACCACATAATGAAGACTCTCTAATCTGTTTCTGTAGCCTAGTCTTCCCTCAAAATTATCTATCTACATCTACCTATTGTCTATCTATCTATCATCTCTATATCAATCATCTATCATCCATCTACATGTATCTATATATCTTTGTCTATTGGATGTCTCACATAGATCTTAAGTTCAGCCCATCCAAAATTCAACTTGAAAGCTCTCTCCTCTCAAACTTGTTTCTCTTCCAGTTAGTCAGTCAATAGTATCGCCATACATTGTAGTTAGTTCCAAAGATGTCTCCCATGAGCCATACCTCACCACATTAAAGCTTTTATTTAGATAATGAAAGCCCTATTTCCAAATGAGGTCACATTCTTAGGTACAGGTGGTTAGGATTCCACCAGATGGATTTGGGGGAAACAAAATTCAGTCCATCCTTTAACACTTAATATCAAAGAAAAGGGTATCTCATTGGGTAAATAGGCTGTAAAACCTCTTGGTGGCGCCTCTATTTCAAGAGATGAGGTGTGGATCAAGATAGATATGAGGGGTTTACCTGAAGTTTGGACCTGGCTCTCAGGATGCCTGGGACTACAGCAAATCCACTCTCTGGGTCTTTGTCTTTCCACAGCCACCTGAGAATCATTGGTAGTTGTGCTTCAAGTCCAGATTACATTGTTTGAATTTCTGTAGGAGATAAGTGTATCTGATCCCTCCAGCCTGTCATGAATAGATGCTTGCCATTTTTTTTTTTTTGGTGCCAGAAGGATGAACCAATTTATATTGTATTTCTATTAATTGGGAAGGCCTAGTACACTATAAATTTAAAAAGTAAAATGACTGTATAACCAAATGTGAAAACTCCAAATAGAAAAATTGAAATAATCTGTTCCTCTCCTGAGCCTCATGTTTCTAGTGAATGAGTCCAAATCCAAGACTGGATTTAAAACTATTCAGAATAAAAATAAAGTTTAAATTACAGAGGTTTGCTCCTATGCTTTTTAAAAGCACAAATCTTGGGAAACAAATGAAAAATTGTGTGCCAGACTTTGCTGAAATTACCTACTTCTTTTGATTGCTCCATTCATCACTCTTATTTTGCAGACAAATATGAAATACCTGCATTCCATATTAGAGACTTGTTCTTCCTGTAAAGAGATGCACCAATAAGTCTTTAAAAATGTTGTTACAACATTTAAGATGCTTTAGTGCATATATTTAAAATATTGAGATTCATTCTTCCTGGCTGATTAAACATTATTCAGCTGGGAATTCTTCCTTAAACCAGATGGTTTGGCTCCAGCATAGGCACCAGCATGCTGGAGAAAATGGCAATTCCAGGCATCAAATAAGAATTTGAGACGTCCACATCATGCTTTATGTAAGAGAATCAGCAGAAACTCATCTCAGTGTGCCTTCAGAGGAGGAAACTAAGCAGACAGCCTTGTTAATTTAGCATATAGACTTGGACTACAGTACAACATCCATCATCTTATCAAAATTCAATTAAAATGTGGGTTACTGGCCAAAGAAAAGGAGCCAATTTTCTTTTTCTTCTAACTTTCTCTCTCTCTCTCTCCCTCTCTCTCTCTCTCTCTCTCTCCCCGACCTTCAGATCTCCTCCATGTGAGTC
>NW_004624761.1:25371779-25508755 GCF_000247695.1 Heterocephalus glaber
ATTAGCACAATGTTGATTTCCTAAAATGAGGAAAGAAGTATTCCTTTTATTTTCTGCTTTAATTGTTTGATATAATTTATCAGTTAAAATGTATATGATCCTGTTGTTGCCATATAGGTAGGTTTTCCAGCTAGGAATATACTTTCTTTAATAGGTGTTATTCAAATTTTATATTTCCTCCAGAACTAGTTTCATTAATTTGTCTTCCAAGGTACTTCTTAGAAGTTATCAAATTTATTTCAGAACAAATTTTTATAACATGCTTTCTATATCCTTTTAGATTCTGTAAATCTGTGGTAATGTCTCCTAGATCTTGACATTGTCATTTAAAAAATATACAATTGATATTGTGTAATAAAGGTCTAAAGGAGCAGGGGAAGAGGGAGGGATACGGGAAAGGAAAGAAGGGAAAAGAAAAAATATGAGAAAAGGAACAAAATGGAAACAAAGTCTTTTCAAATAGGGAGGGTTGTAGGGGGTGAAGGGAGGGCAGGGGAAGGGGAAAAAAATAAGAACCAAGATATTCATGTAATGGTACAAGATCCCAATGATGTATGTAAATGTATTTTATACCTAAAATGTACCAATAAACAATGGGGGAAAAAAATAAAAAATGTTCACTTCAGCAAAGCTTAAAAAAAAAACAACCAACACCCACAATTGAAAGGAGGAGAGGTTTATTTTAGTGTCAGTCCTTGCATGATCTGCTGGCAGAGGAGCCTAGCAGAGGAGAGCTGAATATAGCATTACAGACCAAAGCAGAGAAGAGAGGGATTGGTTAAGGCCACACCCTCAGTGACTGCCTCCTCTGACCAGACCCTATCCCCTCTTATAGCAAGTCAGCTATAAGCCCCATGATCCAATCACCTTCCCCAAACCCTGACTGATGAGTGCATGAGGCTCTTGGGGGGACATGTAGGTATAAACCACACATTTGGGCCATTTTTTCGTGTTAATTATACTTAATTTATAAATTATGCCCCAGATATGTATTTCATCTATTATTATCTTTCTAGTGAACTTTACTGTTCAGTAAGACAAATTCCTTTGATTATTCCTTTTTTTCAAGATTTCTTGGATCATGTGAGAAAAGGCATTCTCTGTTTGCCTAATTAATATCCCACTTGTTTTCCAGAGTGGTTGTTATATCAGAGTTTCATATCAAAGTATCATAAAACATGAATCACACTTATTGCAACTTTCTGTGAACTGAGTTGAGATAGTAATTAATTCTGTGCCACAAAGGTGTGAATGTGGTGCTTGGTACACTGTGTGATGGGGGATTCTTCCAGTCATGTGTCAGTCACCCTCAGCCAGGGTGTTTTCTAAACCCACAGAGCCTACTGAAACAATTCTCTAGTCCCTGGTGAACAATAAAGAACACAGCTTTTACAGACAATTTCATTATTCCTGTTGAAAAAATGAAACAACTTGACTCATGGATCAGTGAATGTTTGGAGTGACACAGTATGAACAGGAACCAGTGGAGAGATTAGAAATGTCCTTCTTTTGCTCAAGCCTTGGCTGTTGACTTTGAGAAAACTGATCCAGCTGTGAAATTAAATTAGGGCTGGACAATGTGTTGTCTCTTGGTAGGTCTAGCACTTCCCAACTCTGGGGACCAGACTTGGACAGCAGAGGAGGTTTGCAGGTGGTGTGTGTTGCAGAGGTCAGTGGACTCCACTGCAGCTGGTACAGAGAGGTCCCTTGGTCTCCACTACAGCAAATGCCAAAGTGCCCAAGGGCAGGCGACAAGGGAGACCTCTGTTTTCTCAAACCTCAAATGGAAAAAAATGGCATAGTAAGTCTATTTGATAATTTATTTAGAACTGTAAATTTATTGCAAAAAGTATGTTCTAGTGTCTGAGTGCAGATGAAATTCTACCAAAGTTCAACTATGCTGAGGGGTCTTCCTAGTTGTTTTCATGTGAGGTCCCAGACATAGGAGCCAGGAATAATTGAATAGGAAATTATCTGACCAACCCTAATTAGGAGCAGTTGGTTAAATCCACAATTATGTAAAATCATATACTCAACCAGGATATGTCACTTAGCCTCTTATACCACAGTTTCTCACCTGTAAAACAAAGAGGCATACCTCTATCTCCTTATATGCCAGGAATGCTATGTTTATAGATAAAATGATGCTTGTGAAAGCTCTAGACAAATTTGGGAAAAAATTCTCGTATGTCTTCTCTGTGGTGTTGAATCACTAAGGAACAAGAATAAAAGTATTAAGGGGAAGGGCACAGTTAGGCAAAACACTGAACATTGGTGCCTGTAAAATAGCAATCTTTGACAACAGTGCATCAAGAATGCCACTCAAAAATGTTATGAATCATAACAATACCTTAGTTTCTTTCTCTGCATGACCCAACACACTCTGAAATGCAAATATTTTCCATGGCCTTTGATGGATGTATTTGTCAAATGAAATGACTCACAGCAGAGCAAATTAGTAGCAGCTGATAGAAAAGCCAAGAGAAGATTTAAGCTATGGTTGGTTATGAACCAATGTCTTGAGAACAAAACTGGACTTGTAGGTATTGAGCCTCACAATTTTGGACAGCACCATGTCAGAAAGCTTTTGGAATTGTCAACATAAACTGGAGATTTCACATGAAAACAAATGGATGTATCCAAGTACTGTCTCCTTCAGACAGAACTGTCCTTTTTTTAGTTTGCCACAGTCCATACCATTCTCTATCATCCTCTTTTGGTTCTCAAGTACAATATCTAACTGGTTGTTTGAATGTGTAAACTTTCTAGTCATTCTAATTTATAAATTCTGCCTCACATAATACAAGGGATTTTGTGGTGTAGATTAGGATTCTGAAATGGAGTCCTTAAATCTTGAAGAAAGTGAATGGGAAAAAAATCTATTTCAGTGCATCAGAAACAAAATTTTTTTCATTTAACAAAGATATTCTTTAGAGACCTCACCGAGTAACAGACTTCTTTGTTTGGAATGGCATTCTACTTCCATGAACTTTGATTTAAATAAAAATGGATATATTAGGTTACTCTGGTAACTACTAAAACTCTCACTAGAAGGACATCATCCACTTTTCCGTAGAAGCAGCAGAAACAACTAACTGCCCACCAAACTTTGCAAAAGGAAGCAGAATGCAACTTGAGAAAATGCCACCTGTAAATATCAAGTGATTTCCTTGCTTCTACCACCTCCTACAAATGTGGAATAGAGTGCAAGGCAGGGGCCATGTGGATTTTAGAAAGAAGCACCAGCAAAGACCCCATGGTTCACAGTGTAGTCCCTGGATGCATGAGAAAAGAGGCCTTAGTGAAACATGCTGCATATAGTGTGTGGGAAACAGCATGGCAGTGCTGGGCCAGAGACACACACAGGGCCCTCACAGGGCTTGCCTTGGTTTCTTCCAACCACAGGTGAAACTTGACCATCATTTGATTGCCACCAATAAATTCCACTAGCGTTTGCATGGTCTCTTCTGGTTATTGTGTATCTCATCTCAAGGTGTTTAAATCCTGCCCTGGAAGGTGATTCCTCAGCCTCCCCTACAACCATGAGGTAAGTTTGATTTGTCTTACATAGTTGACCTCAAATAAGTATTACTTGAATGTATCTTTGCCACCAGTGGACCGTGTGAGCCTGAAGCAACATTCACAAGAGAGGGCTTGATTCTCTCTGTTCCCCAAGTAAGAAAACTGATGCCCAACCTTAAAAAAATGAGTGGAACACAAGTTGATTTGAGTGTTTATTTATAAATGTACATTTTCTATAAAAGCTGTGCATTTTAGACAACTTTTTGCTTTTGTTTTTACTATTTCTCAGAGGCATTTTAGAATAAATATTATAAATGAAAGTTAGTGTAAGTGATATAGAATATTGGCCCACCCAGGACAGTAACATCTTTTGGACGGACTCATATATGAGGTGGATCATTTCAGTTTGTTAAATCTTAAGCTGTGTATAGATAACTAGAATATGCATTGCATTAATAACACTACATAGAAAGAACGAAGAAACGTCATGAAAGTTTGCTAGTGAAAAACAGAGTTATCCATTTTTTTCTTAGGAAAGAAAAGAGACTAGCTTTTGGAGTATGAGGAAAAAAAATCAGATATACTTCCTTAGAAACAATAAATCACTCACTTGCCTCATCTGTTTTTTAAACAAACACATTTGCATTATAGCTCCACAGAGTACAGCATTTTTTTTTTCCTGGGATCTCAAAGATTATTTGAAAAGAAATAGATCATACTCATTATGCTGCACTGGAAAAAACAAGATCTACTCTGCCTAAGCTGCCATGTAACTGACTCTAAATGATATATAAATCAAATAGAAATAGAAACAGTTGGCAATTAGAATTTAGAAAATGTTGGAGATTATTCTGTGCTGGTGACTAGTGTTCATTATGGGAAAGCATGTTTTGCAGTTGGAGGATGCGGCTTTATCTTTCTTGACTTGCTTCTGGCTTCAATACATGTACAATGAGTCTCACTAAGAAATATGTACAAATGGGTGTGTGAAACCAGAAGAGAATGTGCAATATTCATATAATCCTTACATAATGGATGGAATTCCACATGTAAAAGGTACTCTATAAAAATTGGTTATGAATGACCATATTGTACATGTTTTGTGCATCATTTGTGGTAAAGTACTCTGCTAGTATCATGCAAAGTGTAAACATCCACATTATCAAAATATTTAATAAAACATGCAGGTGGTTAATCAAAATATTGGACTTAATCTGTACAATTTAAAAATTTTAGGAATTTTTTTCTTTTTCATTATTTTTCCCTGTAAAACAGCAAACACCTCCATGAGAAGTCATGGGAATTTGGAAGTGACTTCATCTCTTCAATGTACTGCATCCATAATTCATTTCTGACTATGTGCAACAGCTTTGCATTTTCTAAGGCACAATTTTTTAATGAAATGATGTGTAAATTTCAATCCAATAACAGCTCGTCCAAATGATAAAGTGGTCAAAATACCTCCAGTGGCTGAGGAAATTTCTGCGCCTACATGAACCCACATGCAAAGGACCATCTAGCATGGAAATAAATAATTGCTAGCCATACTCAATAAGACACACAGAAAGTATTGCTTACATAACAGAAACATATCTACTTGATCTCTTTTTTATGACTACATTAACCTACTAGGGGTGTATCCATAGTCTACATTCACAAAATGTTATCTTCACTGATTTGCCATCATTTTAAGGCAGAATAAATAGTCCCCCTTTCCCCAGTCTTAAAGAAAATAGCCTGGAGATGCAAATTGTGATGGTTTTTAGTCACTTGATTTCTTTCTCGTCTGGCTGAAACTTATCACGCAGGGCAGAAAAATAAGCCAGGTCTCCACAAAAGTTCCTTTCTAAACTCCATGAGCAAAGTCCAGAATTCTTCATAGTAAGGAAGGTGATGGAAAATGAAGGTGCATATGTTTTCATTAGAGTAGACAGGGCACAATCTGAGCGGCAGCTTCTTGCTGGTCACACACAGTGGCTTATTATATTGTGTCGTCTGAATTCTCTTAGCATGGACTTCATGTTTTTCCTTGAATACCTGTGCATGTGGCCCTCAAGGGTGAGCAGTGGTCACAACTAATGACAGATTTAGCTCCATGCTTCACATCCCACACACCTTATATGAGCCCCTTATTGAAGATTCCTAATCCAGTGCTCAGAGAGAAGCAAGCCACCATGAAGCAGGCCTCACGACTACCATTGACCTGCCACTCTTTGGAAGATTAAACTTCCTCACAGATTTTCATAATTAAGTTTGGAGATGATCACTGAAATATTTCCCCCTGGTTTCTTCCTACCCTTGGGCAATGTCCCCGAGTATAAGTCTAGCCAATATTGCAAGGGTCCTCTGTGTTTGACGAACCAGCCGATATTAATGACGTAACTTCCAAGGTACACAAAATCTAATACTAACAGTGCAATAATTTATTGGTATAATTTCTACCTCAAAATGTAAGTAACACAAATGTTTTCAGGATTACAGTATATATTATCAGACGAGTGTCTCTGAATTAAAAACAAGTTATAGCTCAGAGATAGAGCTCATTGTGATGTTTAGTTCTTCTGAAATGCATTAAATTTATGCTCCTGTCTTAGAAGACCACTAAAATTGGCATGTCTTGCACTTTCTGCAGCTCAATTCTGTAAACATAAAGTGTTTAATATCTAGAAATACTAAAACACAACAGGTTTATTGCATCCTTTAGCTAATTCCCAAAGAAGAGAGTAACACATTTTAAATGGTAAGCCTGTTTGATCATGTTAAAACCCCTTTTTGAACTATTCAAGATCATTACAATTCAATATTCCTTTGTATATACTGTGCAAATGCAAAAAACAAAACAAAACAAAACAAACAACCACCCCCCCCCAGGAAAACACAAACACTGCTACAAAAGAACAGACACCACCTTTCAGAAGAGCCTTTCAGAAATCAGATGAATGCTGAGTAGCCCCTGAACTTGGGATTTTGTTAAGCACTTGCCAGGGGACACCTTTGATAAAGTAATGGTTAATGATCTGAAAGCTTGAAAACCACATCATAATGTTGTAGGTTGGCCAGCACCTGTAAGAAAGAAAACAACAACTTTGGTTCCTGTGCATTTCTTGCTTCAGATGTTTTAAAACTTCCCAAATAAGCAATCACCTTTGCCAAATTTTCTTCCCCCAGAGAGGGGAAACTTGTTACACCCTGTTACTTAAAGTGTGGTGTCAGGGCATGCAGTACTAACATCACCTTTGTTAGCAATGCAGACGATTTGGCCCATCTCAGACCCACTTAGTAGTGTGTCCAGGTGGTACATATGCTCTGAAGTCTGGTTCAAGAACTCTGGGTATCCTGTAAATCTCCCCAATAAGCTTTCTACTTTATCCTCTGGGCCAGATAAACAAACAAACACACAAACAAAAAACAATTTCTTTTTTCTCATAGTTACTTTAGGTTTTGGTTTCTCTGAGATTAAATTAATCAAAACCAGAGGATCATATGTGAAGACATGTGATCTAGAAATAAGTTCGCTATATTTATCAAGTAAAAATAAAGAACACCCAGTAGAATTTGAATATCAGATAAACACATACTCTTTTAGCCTAAGTACTGCCCACGTAGTATCTGAGATACACTTGCACTAAATCAACAGCATGCAATATTGAGGACAAACACATATGGAAAAATGGATTATCTGAAATTCAAGTTTAAAAAATCATTTTTTGGTCTGAAATTCAAATAAAAAAGTTAATTGGGCATCTTGTATGTTCTCTGGTAAGTTATCTGGAAAGGATGAAGTTCCATATTTCCTGCTGAAATCTTCACAAGGTTGGACCTTCATTTGGGGCACTAGGATTGTGATGAGGCAATCATAACATTGGAAAAGCCCCCGGGGAGGGGGAGGGGAGTTTGCGCTCAATGCATTTGGTGCGTGAATGATGGAACAGAACAGCACGCACAAAGGCACGGCCATCCAGCACCCAAGCACAATCTGCACAAGTTAAACATGTGACAGCTGAACCTGGCAGGTAATTTGTTTTGCACTTCCATTCCCATTTACATACGAACTTAAAAACTGTTTACATTGCTTTTAGGAATTGCATTTTAATATGCTGTTATGCTGTTTTTCCCTCCAAGAGAAAAATTTCATTTAAATGTGACTCATTACTTGAAGGAAACAGGATTATATATTCAGGTTTTATTATTCCATGAAATGAAATTATTTTGTTTCACTTTGGATGCCTGTGATGTAAACTACCTTTTACATCTATCCATCCAGCCTCTTCTCAACTCAGATCAAAGCAAAATTAAAGAAAGAAAAAAATAAAAATGATGTTTAGTCATTTCTTCTCATTCTGACTCTTTTATTGCATCTGGGATATAGTCAAACAGTTCAGATATATTTATAATTCTCTAGTGAAATTATTAAACCCTCCACCTAGTCATTCCTAAGATATACAGTCTTTATTTCTTAGGACATTAAGAAAGAAAGCAATACTCTTCCCTGGCATGGCCTAAAGTGATATTAACATTTACCTAGAAAATAAACATATAAAAGTTAGAAAATTTTTGGAAAAAATAATTGCAGAGAAGGTAGCCATTATTAAAACAGATTATAAACACATAATAATTAAAAACATTCAGTAATGGAAAATAAATAGGTTAATAAGACACAATAAAATAACCAGAAACAGACCCATATATATATATATGTGTGTGTATATATATATATATGTATTTGACTTAGTTTATGAGAAAGTTAACATTTCAAATTAGTGAAAATAAAAGGGATTATTTATTGTTTTTCACATAATTAGCTAATTGGAAGAAAATAAGGTTGGCTATCTCCTTAATTTTTATTTCACCATACATTCCTGATGGTCACCCACTTACACATAAAAAAGAAAAAATTCTTAGCAGAATCTCAGCTAAGTTTCTTTTTTTCTAACCTTTAGAATAGAGAGTGTTTTTCTGAGTAGGACACAAAACCCAGAATCCAAAAAGGGAAATATTATGTATTTAGTTACTTAAAATGAAAAAAGAAATTGTGTGAAAATAAATCCCCAAATAGGAAACCCATGACAATCACAACATGGAGAAAATATAACACAGGGAAACTTGACTTATTTCACAAAGAACCCAAATCAGGTTGCTAATAGAAGAATGGATAAAGGATTGAAAGCACTTTATAGAAAAAAAGTTTAAATGGTACATGAACACATGAAAAGATATTCAAACTTACAAGAAATACAGTTTAAAGCAAAGAGGTTTCTCCCCACCCAGGAGAGTGAACTTTTTGTAGTACTAGAAATTCAAGTGCTGTACCACTGAGCTACACCCTCAGCCCAGAGTGGACATTTCTACCATATGATGGTACCCAGAGTTGCCATTGGGGTAGAGGAACAAGGAGGCTCTCAGAAATTTTGCAGGAAGGATGTATTTTCTGAACAATGATAGGAAGGATGTCTGAAAAATTAAAAAGCACACACCTCTTAACTCTACTACTGTTCAGAATGTTTCCTTTGAAAATATTTTCAAACGTTCAGCAAGATATATTCAAAGATGTCCACTGGAGCATTTAAAAATATTAAAAAACTGAAAGTAACCAGTGTTCCTTCATTGAGAATTGGTTTTAAGTTAAGACAAGTCCACCAAATGGGAATGCAGCAGCTACTAAAAAGGCATTGAAAAGAATGAAGGGAAAAAACATGGGAAATGGAAAAACTGCCAAGATTTATCATTACGTCAAAAACAACAGCAACAGAAACAAAGTGCAGAACTCCAGGACTATGTGATTATCATCTGTGTGAAGTGAAATCCAACACATATACAGGTAGATACATCATGCACATATATTTCTCTGGGTGTGCAAATGCATTTGGTACATATATAAATACCCAGTCTGTCCCTACCCCCAGGAAATTATTAGAAAGTTGCATACCCATGTTTATAACAGCCTAATTCCTAATAGCTAAATCTTGAAACTGCCTATATGCCCATTAACAAACGAATGGATAAAGAAAATATGGTATTTATACACAGTGGGATACTACTTTGCCAGAAAGGATAGATTTGATTCAATTATAGAAAAATGGATGCACCTTGAGACTATAATGTTAAGTGAAATAAATCAGACATACATACTTAAATATCAAATGGTTTCTCTTATATGAGAAGCCAAAAGTATAAAGAAAAAACAAAATAAAAAATAGATAATAAGAAGTAGGGAGACAGGTCTTTCTCACATGGGAATGGGATCAAGGGATGGAGGGGGTACTGTAGATAGGTGAGTTAATTAGCTATCTTGTAAGCAATTAGACAGGGCAACCCATTTTCTGGTCCCCCTCCTGTCTCTCTTAGAAGCTTTCTTTCTCTCAATAAATTTTTCCTACTCTTAACCTCTGTTGTTCCTAGAATTCACTCTTCGATTTTAGAGAACAGGAACTTTTGGATACCTAGTAGGTTTGGGAGTTGCATCTCTGCCCCCCTATATCAGAAGGGGGTGATGGAAGGGAAGGATGAAAAAAGAATTAAGATGTGTTACACACCCCAACTCCCCATGAGGAATGTAATCATTATGTGCTGAAACATGCACTAATAAAAATTGGCTTAAACGGAAAAAAGAAATTATTAGAAAGTGATAACTCTAGACATTTTCACTTTTTTATACTTTTTTTTTTTTTTTTGGTACTGGGGATCGAACTTGGGTCCTTATACTTGTGAGGCAGGTGGTGGAACCACTGAGCTAAATCCCTGGTGACATTTTCACTTTTAATTTGGCATGTGTCTGAACAATTTCAAAATTTCAAATCTTATGTCATTTATAACTTTTATTTATTGATTTTTTGAATATCTAGGCAGAAACATAATGGGGCCTTTTTGCTTTCTTCTCAGTATTTCTTAAAGACTCCTAATAAAACATTACATTTAAAATGTAAAATAAACAAAAAATCGTATTTGTAGACTTCCAAATCACTTTCTTATTTTTCATCTTGTTACAGGAAGTCCACAATTCTAGTCTTTAGATTTCAAATTAAAAACAGTTAATGTCCTTTACATTTGTATACATAAGAGAAAAATTCCTGGCTTAGATCCAAAAAACTAATTTCCAAAAGAAATGACAATGAATCACTCAACTCAACCTCTCAATTAAAAACAAATCTGGATGAAAACAGGTCACTGTCACTCAGAGGTGGGTTCAGGTTTGTTCTGTTGGCATCTATCCTTCAAGCGCTTTAGATTATGAAAGGAATTGAGATCAACAGCACTTTCAAATCTCCCTTTGCAGTCCTCCAACCTAACAGTGCCCTCTTCTGATTCTACGATTCACATTCAGCCCATGCACTTGAGAAAAAGTGTCATTTACAGAAGATGGAAAAATTCACTTTGAAACCTGGAAGAAAAGGGTTTAGTTTTCCTTCTTAGTGCATAAAAACAAAACAAAGAAATTCTGGTTTAAAGAGTAGAGATGGATTAATCAAGGTCCATGTACGTATGTATCTATGTCTTTATGTATATTTACAGCATATGGGGTACACTGTTTGCATCATTATTTTAATATATATAAAACACATGGTATAAAAGTAGTCATATATGTAATACATGGCATAAATAGTTTAGTTTGATGGCAGTGGCTCTAAACTGGAATTGTTCTGACTTCAAGTGAAATGTTCACTGTAGCTGGGTGTGGTGGCCCATGCCTGTAATATCAGCTCTCTGGAAGCATGGAGCAGGAGATAGCAATAGATAGTAAATTACTATCTATTTTTATTCTTCAAGTTTTCAGTCTTGCAGAATTAAAGGTCATGCAAAAAGGCAATGAAAATGCTACTTTACTTACTTTGAGAAATAAAACATAACTGAATTTCGAACCCTATCTCTTCACTTTTCTGAAGTGTTTCTGCATGGTGAATTTGCGTTGAAAGGTCTCCTCATGTTAGGTTAGTTACCAGGACTCCTGACAGAGTCCCAGGAAGAATTCAGCAGCCACTAGCTAGTTTCAGAATTTCTATAATAGCAGCTGGGCAACAGCACCCCCTGGTGTTCCCAAAAGGAACATGAACCTGGGACATTTGACCCATATAGAACATCAGAGAGCAAGCAGGCTGCTCAAATGAACTCCAGGGTAGCAAATATTTGTTAAGCTCTGATTATGTGCTAAGGTATTGAAAGGGGAGGAGGAATCCATAGAGAAGTAGAATCTATCATTTTGTCTCTCAAGGAACTTTCAATTTGGTTGGGAATAGAATCATATTACATAATGAAACTCCTGTATATAGGGCATGATGACAATGAGTTGGTGCTCAGTTTGATAAACGGTGGAGAGCTTGCTTCTTGGCCTTTTGGCTAAAAGCAAGTGATAAACAGTAGAGAGTCACTCTCCACATTGAGCATCCTGAAATGGTACTGGTCTTCTAAAGACACACCTGACCAAAGAACAGTGTTTCAGATCTTAAGTCCTTCTTCCATCTTAACACGACCAGTTTAGGCAATTCCTTGAACTTGCCCTTCACTTTTTACCTGGTCATGTGTTTATGCACATTTGGATAAACAGAATTTATCCACACCACTAGTAACTTCCAGTGAGAAACAAGTGGTAAATAAGAGGTTATTTCATTGTTGAGCCTTCTTCTTTTATGTTAAGAATCCTTCCTCTCAGCGCAGGGGACTCCACTGCCAAGGGAAAGTATGTGAATTCCTAAATGTGCTTCTATGCACATGTATACTTGTACCCACTCCTCTTGGAGCATTTTCCGCATACTCACTTCGGGATCGTATGTAGCAATCATTACAGTTAAGAAGACCATTTCGAATCCTGACATCAGTGCCACTCGCTGCATCTCCAAGCTGTCCTTTACAAATTCCACACTGCAGGGGAAAAGAACAGTGGTTAAAGGATGCATAGAGAACTGGTTCTTTGTCATGATTAATAACTATTTGTGTTAATGACACACTAGTCACTTCTACAATCTCCACATTGTTGAGCATCTATTATGTGTTAGATGCCATACCAAGAGTCAACTTACAGCAAAAGTAAAAATACTTTGAGCATTTTATTTTAACAACTCCTTACATCTTACAGAGAAGGACATGAGTTCAAAGAGGTTAGTGGATTTTTCCTAAGGCTGTGAAGCTGGTAAGTCATATCTCATTGACTGAAAGCCTATCCTTTTAAACTTTATAATACACTATTTCTCAAGATGGAAGAACCATTTTAAACAGATTAAACCTCAGTGGTTTCAAATAAGCACACAAACAACAGATCATCAATTTCAACTTGACTATCAATAACCTTTAAAGGCTTTCCAGCCTTGTTGTTAGGTCCTACCAGACAACAACTACTAGGAAAAGTGATTTCATTTTATATTTCCACATTAAAGGCAGGGACCCCAGAATAAAAAATCCCTTGGGAATGGAACTCCTTTTAGCCAAATGGCCAGAGGATAGAAGAAATAGTGGCAGCTACTCTGCAGTTCATACCAGAGAGGGTGGCACTGGGGGTTGGTCTAGTTGCTAGCCCCTTGCAGTGGGATCAGGACCAGTCTCTGATTCATGCCCTATGGTCACCCAGGGCAGAGGGAATCTTCATCCAAATTATGTTACAAGCTGTATACACACTGTGTTTTATCTATGGTGTCTTACTTTCATGCAGTTACTAGTATTTTTAAATTAATAATTTAGAGCTAACTTTGCTCACTATCTCTTACTTTACACGCAAAGTGGGAGTTATTTTTAACTCATACTAGTTTACTTTATAATTAAGGAAGCTACTACTACCAAGAAGTAGGACAAACAAAATTCCAGAAGGAAAAAGAAAGTATGTCACCATTATGAAGAAAAAGAAATGACTGACTTTTAGAGATAGAAGATTTGGCTTCTAAAGTTATTTATTAATTTGAAATGTGTCCATCAGTGGAAAAAAGGACAGGATATGCTGATAGAGTTCAACTTATTAACTGTATAATAAATCAGCTATAACTGGTTACCTCATCTATTTATTAGCAGAAGATTTGGTTGCAGTTCATTCATTAATTCATTCATCTGCAAATATTTATTGATGGCTACTTGGCTAGGTACAGAGGAAAGAGAGCAAGATAGAGATGGTTCCTGCCCTTACGGAGTTTATAATTTATTAGAGAAGCCAATAATGAAATAATACAATGATGAGTGATAATGACCATTTACAGTTC
The DNA here is from genome assembly GCF_000247695.1 of Heterocephalus glaber. The sequence continues at coordinate 25,385,477 of NW_004624761.1, forward strand.
TACAACAAAGGCAACTGACTTAGTCTAGGTAGGCAAGGCAGCTTCTAGGAATGATACTCAAACTGAGATTACAAACATGGTCATTCTGAGAACTACAATTTTGTAACTAGATACACCCATTTACTTAGGTCAAAGACAAAAACTCTTTGACATGAAACCACAAGAGTTTAAGAAACAGCAAATACATTAAGTTACAAATAAATCCACGCAGCCGTAAAAGATTTAAGGCAGAAACTAACAAATAACAAATTTCCCAAAACACCGAAAAGCATGAAATTCCACTCAGAGAGAAGAGCAAGAAGTCCGTACCCTAAAACACTGGATGTGAAAATAGAGATCGAGGGTCTCAATGATCATCGCAGCTCCTTTACCCAATGGAAGCCCACAGGAAGAGCACAGTTTCTTCCCACTTATAGACCTAGGGTGACAAACACATGTAATAATACATATTTCAGTTTAGCGTAATTGGCCAAACACAAATATATAACATCATGCAAAAATGCAAACATGGATTACTAAAATGCTTATGTCATAAGTGAAATGAGAATTACTTAACTGACAATGAATAAGAAATTAAGTATTGGTTATAACAACTGCTGGATAACAAGTACTAGATTAGATACAATAGGCTTCCATTGCGGTTCTTATTCTAGTATAAGTGTGCATGAGTGTATGTATATGAGTGTGTGTGTGTGTAAGATTTTTGTTCCAATAAGTTTATGTGGTAGTCTATTCAGATACCTTGGAATGATTCAATGTATTCACCCTATGTTTTCATAAATCCTAAAAGACAATGAAGCTTAGCTTTACTAAGGTTCCAATATTGCTTTAATATTTTCCATAAATGGTTCACTGCCCTTCTAGGGCATTTCTTTTCACTCATTATGGAAAAAATTTTGATTAAAAATATGGAGTCAATTGTTACATGACAAAACAGGAATAAGGCAAAGGGCCCTGAGATATAGGGTCTAATCTGTGCTGTTACCAAGTTCTGTGTTCTGCTATGAAGAATTCACTTTGGTTTCCCTTCCACCTGTACAGGGAGAGGGATGGATAGGTGATCTCTACTGCTTCCTACAGTGCAAACACTGAACCTATAATTTAAGCACTTGCTATCTCTCTCAATTGCAAACCCCTGGATGGGAGGGTTGCCTCTACCTCTTCTTGGTACTTTTGCGGCCCCTAGTGTAGTGCCCTTTAATAAATAGTCAGAACAAACTCAGCAGACCAATGCCAGGGAAGAGCACACAGTCAACAACCCATCTGAAAGTGGGTGGCTGTCCTCAGGGCAGCCTTCCTACAGCTAAGATCAGATTGCAGTGACGTTTGTGATCTGAAAAGCCTTGGGAATTACACAAGAAATTTAAAAATATACAATGTCATTTGAAAGCCAAGGTGATACAGAGGGACAGAGGAAACAGAAAGGAATACCACAGAAAAGAGGAAGATTTGTCCTAATCAAAACCTGTTTATTAGGATTTCCCTCTTATCTAGTAGATAAATGAAATTTCAACATCAACAAAAACCTCTGAGTACTTAATAATTTGTCCTTCCAGTGAATGGAAATTCAGGTAGCTTTTAAGAATATCATTTGGCCCAATTAATGTCCAGAAGCAATTATTAAGAGCCATAGTAGGTGAAAGAGAAGGTGAAGTTTGGCTTCCCAGCCTGCCTGGTTCTCAGGAAGAGCCATCAGCGGACCCTGCCTAGAAGGCTGAGCTGCCACAGAGGGAAAGGCGCCACTGGGGAAGCCAGCAGCTGTCTGGTGCATTTTGTTATTAGATTGCAGGTTCCACAGAATGTAATTAAAGTCTTATGGTCACAGCATGCCAACGTCACACACTTGACTCTTTCTATCACAAGCAGATGGAGGATGTTTTCCTTCCTGCCGTTTCTGTGTGTGTGGGAAGAGATGTGGACAGCAAATCCCCCCAAATCACTTGGCAAGCACCAATTCAGCTGTAGTAATGCCTGGCGAGCTGGAGTCCGCACAGAGCAACCTTGGGAAGGCTTGCTGACCTCTTGTACCTGTTTGGTGACTGGCCAGGAGGGGTGGGAGAACAGGGGGACAAGGGCCCAGCCTGGAAGTTCTCTCGAGGGCCTTTCCTGTAACACGGTAAAGGAGCCAAAAATTATGACAGGTCAACAGAGGCCCACAATTCCAAAAGAAAAGACATTTTTAAATTAAAAAAAAACCCCAAAAATAAAAACAACCTTCGTTGACAAACAAATTAGAGACCACAGAGTCTTCTAACACTAGCTTTTTTGGGGGAAAATAAAATAAAATAGTAATTCTGTCTAGTAAGTAGTATACTTGCCTTGGCTACATACAATCAGAACCAGGCTGGCATGCTGGCACTGCTAAATAGAAAAACCAGAATAATTTTCTAATCTTTCTTTGTAGTTTAATTCTTCTTTACTTAAAATTGAGATTCTTTTAAAAGTTGTTCACCAGACTGTTTTTACATGATGAGATGGCTATAAATACTGTGAACCTGGTTGAGGGAGAAATGAGTGAATATCTAGGGAACAACTCTAGCGAGCCCAGGAATACAGGGCAGACCTGACAGGAGGCATTTTCAGCAAGGTGGTTTCCACCTTGGGTTCACGTGATGAAGGGTGATATTCAAAATATTTAGCAACCACCATGCCACGGGCTGGCAGTGAGGAACACGAGCTGTCTCCAGCCAGAGGCTGCCGGTAGGGCGGTGCAGATGCTGTGGCTTGCATATGAGTCCTGCATGTCATTTGGTTGTCACTTCTGGACTCTGAATTTTAAAATTTAATTTCATTTGTAAAGAGAGGGGTAGAACACAGAAAAGAACAAGGGAAAGAAAAATACCATCACAGAAGAAAACAAAGCTTGAGTCCATCCACCCTCTGCTCTCAGTTAACTCCTTGAGCCCCTCACCACCCCAACCTCCCCGCTTAGGCAGAGAATTTCTTTTCCAGAACATCGGGTTTTCATCCAGAACCTCCAGTGTAAGTATCACACCTTGAAAAACAGCTAAAAGTCACTACACTAAGCAACAATAACAATGGCACCTATGTGACTGAGCTCCTGTTGACTCTGGTGTCTATTTAGAAATGAAACTGGATAGACAGGAAAGGGGAAAATGGTCCAAATACTGCATTGAGGAAAAGGAAAACCTAACAAGAAAAGTAGGGCAAAAACTGAACCTTTTTTTCTTACAACACAGTTATCATCATCATCTATATAGCACTATACAGTACTTATTTTTTGCTACCCATAAAACTTTGTGAGGTAGATATTATTATCATTCCCATTTTATGAATGAGGAAACTAAGGCAGAGAAAAATTATGTAACTTGCTGAAGATGCTTTGTAGACAAACTTGAATCCAGATGGTCTGGCTCTAGGTAGAATGACTGGTTAAAGTAAAATAAATGTTGCACTTCTACAAGTATGATTACAAGAAACCTCTGGCTTAAATTGGATTTTTCTGTAAAAGTGTGGTTCATTTTGAATTCTTCTACTACTTAACCAGTCAAATATTATGGGTAAGTTATTTAACTTCCCTGAGGCTTAATTTCCTTATGGGAACAACAACTTCATAAACTCCTCATTGGATGGGTTCAGTGAGTTAGAATAAGAAAAAGGGAAATATTTGTAAACTCTTCAATATAGTGCCTATTATACTGAAACACATAAAAATGATAGAATCTATTATTAATATAAAAAAATAGAGTTCTTACAAAATTAAAAGGTAGCCTAGGGTAGCTACCTTAATGAGAGAGCATAATAATAGGAAAATAACAATGTTTTCCTTGGAAGAATATTTGTTCATAGGCTCTGAGATAGTTTAACTCAAGTAAGTTACTAGTACAACAGACTTGCAAATTTTTCCAAATATTTAGACTTGTGGGTTAAGAATATGACATTTTCCCATATAAGTTGATAAATTCAGAGTGATTATTTACTTGCCAGGAAGGCTGTCTTAAACTTCCATAAATACATGTTACTATGTCAATGAAATCAAATTGAGAAAGAGCACAAAAGTGCTGCTGACATCTTGCCATCACCTTTTTTGAGTTTTTTCCCTTCCAGAGTCAATATGTTTTTAAAAAATCCCACATCCATATCATTTGTTTACTTACTTCTGCCTTTCACTTGGAGACTCAATCTGATGGTTAAGGTTTTTATGCAGCAGGAGGGTTTCTGGCTTCACATCTTCTGACATGTATGTTGTTGGGTTTGGTACCTGCTGATTCTGGGATGGATCTGAGGCCAAGAACAGAACACAAACTTTGTACTCAGTAGTGTCAACTTCGTGCTTCATAAGTCCCCTTTCTTTAACGTGCCGATGCTTGCTGAGATCTCACATCAGCTCCATGGAGCCTGTGGGCACCGGGTGGCCGGAGTGGCCAACGCATTCCCTGCACTGTCAACTAGTTCTGGAAGCAAAGAAGATCTGGAACCAGGCTCTTTTGCCTCAGTGATTTCTGATGTAATAATAATAATAATACTCAAAGTACTGATTTCTTATGCACTAGAGAAAGCAAATTTGAGAGGATGCAATTATAACTTGGGACATAATTTCTAAAACTTGGTAAATACTCATTGCTTTCCCTAACCCATGGGTTATGCCAACTGTGATACGGTTTAAACCCACACGGCATCTACATAGAGGTACAGGATATATAGGGTATCTCTAGATGGGGCCATATACAAGTCTATGCTTACTTATGATGATCAATCCATATAAATATATGAATAAAAATGTGCTCAAAATACAAGGCCAAATTCACTAATTCCACCATTGAAAGTGTTTTTTGCTTAACTAAATTTTTTTAGTTATAATTTTTAGAATGTTTAAATTTTTAAAAATTTATTACAGTAAAAGTCACATTGCCATTGATTCCTGTTATGGCTTGTGTTTAGATGTACCTGTCTCCCCTAAAGCCTCATGCTTTTTCTAGGTGGCTGAATCTAGAGTGTGTGATTGATTCATTGTGGGACTAGGCCCGAGGGCACTAGGATTAAGGGCGTGAGTGCTGCCTGCCCTAAATCGTCTGAATAAGATAAAAGGGGAAGAAAGATGCTCTTAAAGTCCCTTGTTACCTTTGCTACCCTGTGTGTGCCATGTTGTTTCTCCTCTGCGATGGCTGTTTGCTATCGTTGCCTTGGAGCCAGGTGAGTATGGACTGAAAGCTCTACAAACTGGGAGCAAAATAAACCCTTTCCCCTTTAACTTTTGGTGCCAGGTATTTTGTCTTTGCAATGAGAGAATCTCCTCTAAATACTTAGCCAAATTTGCCTTTGCTCTAAACACACTTACTATGGTCAGCTTTTTACCCTCTTAACTCACCCTTCTTTAATCCCTTTACCTTTAAACTAAGTCAAGAAGTATCTGCCAGCAGCAGAAACTCTTGAAGCTTTCTTAGTGGTAAAAAAAATTAAAAAATTTAAACAAGGTGAAAAGCCACACCAACAGGAAATTGAAAATCAAAGGGGGTCAAAATGCAGAAGCCTTGCAGCATTCATGGAGTTGACACTGGAAGTCTCAGTGGCATGCAGAATATGATCTTTTCAACTAATTGTATTGGTGCACTTTTGATACACATGATGATCACATTCATCGTAGGGATCTTGTACCTGTCACATGATACATCTTGATTCTTCTTTTTGCCCCATTCCCCTCCCCTCCCTTCAACCCTGGTTCCCTCCTTGTTTACAAAAGCTTTGTTTCCATTTTTTCCCTTCTGTTATCTTTTTTTTTTTTTTTTCAAATCTTTGAATTTCACTGTGGGGAGCCTGAATATGGGGGCACAGGTGAGAACAAGAGTGTCTCTGGCAGGGAAGGTATTAGGACTTTCTTAGCCTGGCCATGTGCATTGTAAAGCTTATAAGCATTTTATAGGAGATTAAGTCCAGTGGAGAAATAAGGAAAATGGAGGAAGTCTCAAAATACGTTTCTTATCAAAGTTGAAGGCTTTTTGTAAATATATGTAAGTATATATCCTGCTCAGCCCTCACTGGGTCCTCAGTGATACCACATAAGCTTCAGGTCTTGATGATAGGAGTTCATTCATTATATACTGAGGTCTGGGACACTTAAAAAGAAGTTTATAGCTAGCAGAGGTCATATCTGTCTGGACAATATGGAGGTCTTACGATAATTTAAATTCTGAGTTTAGTCTCCTTTCTTACCCTGAACTAGCTGTGGGTTTGTCCCACCGAATGGGGCCCCAACCTCTGTATCCAGCTGATGGACCTGATGGATTCCTTTGGATGCAGAATTCTCAGAAGGAGTCCATGGCCCTTGTGATGGGCTGTTAAAATAAAGAAACATATTTCAGAACAGAGATAAAGGCAACTGGATTAAACTTATTGGTCCTAGCACTTAGGGTATGGAAGTACCAGTTATAATCTGAAAAAGAGAAATGGGATTGTTTACTTATTCTTTTCATTTTAAACTATTATTATTTAATGTTTTATTACATATTAAATATTACAAAGAAATTGTCATTTGCAATGTTCTGCCTGCCCACAAAGCTATTCATTCTACCATTTCAAGGGATGGGGGAGCTAACTGGAAACTCCTCCATTTTCGCAAGAGAGGGATTACTGAAGAAATCATCTGCACCACATGGGACCTCTGCAGCTTGTGGTAATCCACTGGGCCTTCAGTAGCTTCTGTGTGCAAGGAAAGGAGAGATGGAGGAGATACAAAGAAAGTTTCTGGTGACACAGAGGACATTTGGGAGAACTAACAAAAATTCTTACGAAATGCCTATATAAAGAACTAGCAAAAATGAACATAAAATCCTTTTTGGCATCATTCAAATCTTCCTGACCAGGAGTTTTGATTTCAAAAAACTAGAAAGTCTCTGTTAATAACTGAAAAAGATGTGGTTATCCAAAGTCAGTGTGTCTCTGGACACAGGCCCTTAGCTCCTAAAGCTTACTTACACTGCACACAGCTTTCTAGTTGACAAACCCCAGAGAATTCGGAGCAAAACCTCCCCAGCAAAGCTGACCTCCCAGCCAGTCCAAAAATGACACTTGGAAAGCCTCTCCTGCCTTTGGGCCCCCTGGGATGCTGTATACGTATGCAGATGCATGCCTACTTCCTATGACCTGGCTGGTATCTCAGACCCCAGAGGCAAACATTTATCTCAAAACGAACATTAAGTGATGCCACTGGGCATTCTGTGGGTTCCTTCCAGGTCAGGCCTCAGTGTCATCAATAAGCCCATCATAGCCATTGCTACCCCAGTCTGTTCCAGTCTGAGCTACCCTGAGGGTTCCAGGGTTTTCTGGCTTCTTTTCTGATCTCCCCCTCATGGAACATACTGGAGTCATGAAGGGGTGGGGGTACCACAAACAAGTAACTAGTCGGCTACCCTTTATATCATCACCTAGGGTAAACGTGGCTTCTCACAGCATAGGGGATAGTAACAGGCACGCTCAGGTCCACAGTGCAAGCATGGTAGATGAGACTCCAGGGCCTGGTTTCAACCATTACCGCTCCAAACACCATAACCACTTCAGTGAACTGACTGACAATTCTTTGAATCGACAACAGGCTCCTCTGATGATCTATACTGTTTCTTCTTATTTAAAAAACATTTTGCCTATTTAAAAATAAGCCTATTTATATTCAAGAGCATAAGGACACTGACTTCAGAGCTATTACAATATGTTCAAGCAATATGTAATGTATTACTGGAATGATCATTTCAAAGCTGACTATGATTTGCATTAGCAATGACGAATGGGCAGAACTCGGTTTTGTGAATTTTCATGGACAGCCTCGTACGGGCTCATACCTGCCCTTCTCCTCCAGCAGATCACTTTCCTTGGTTTGATGCAATATGTCATTATCATTCCCCTGGAGTGGTTCCTTCTGTTTTCTCTCTCTTTCTTCATCATGACAGTTTTCCAAATCTGTCTTATTCTAAGGGGAAAACAAGGATAATCATATTCATATAGATGTTTTGTTTTCTGGTACTGAGGATTGAACCCAGGGCATTCACACTGAACTATACCCCCAGCCCTTATTTTATTTTTTATTTTGAGACAGGGTCTTGCTAAGTCACTAAGTTGCCCAGCTGGGCTTGAGCTTACAATCCTCCTGCCTCAGGCTCTCAGAGTGCTTGTTTTACAGGCATGTGCCACCATTCCTGACTTAAATATAATTTTCAAATGTATTGGACAACATTTATCTCTGGTCATTAAATATTTGAAGCATATTTCAGTCACATTGCCTACAGTGTAAAGAACAGTTACCCAAATTAATAGATCCTAATTGATTTCCAATTACTTGGAATAAATGTATAATCTGGAATCTCTGTGTCTCTAAAGTCATACTATGAAGGGAACTGGTTAGAAAATCCCCTTGTCAAAATAAAACCAAGTCACAGGACTGCTTGTTTCAAAACAAACGTTTGCCTGCTATCCATAGGTTATTTTGTGTGTAGATTGTAGACTATGCAGGTTTTGGTATGACTTCCTTTCAGTGCCTCCATGACCTTACTTGGGGGATGTGGAGGTACAGCAGCCTTTCTGTCTTTCTCCAGCCCTCAAAGACAAATGCCAATTTCTTGTGGAACTTTCGGGGTTAGAAGCAACCTTCCTGGAATTGGTGGAGAACATAATGCAGATATCTCTGCTGCTGCCGAACAGTGCAAGAAAAGGTCTGGCCTGGCAGAGAGAAATGAATGTCTGTTGAAGGAAGGAGCGATCCAGGAGTGAGGCAGTGAGCAGAACGTTCCAGCACATAGCTTTGCTACCTACAGCCTGCTGGCCTGTGTGCTGCAATGACTTTACTGCCTCTCTGAAGCAGTGACAGTACAGAGTGTGCAATGGCCGTGCAGCACCAACGTGGTTCTGGGGGAAACCGCCAGGCCTGGTTTCCAACTATTGTGTTTGGTGGGGAAATTTGGCATTGTGGTTTTATACTTCTATTTAGGGTTATTTCTTTCACAAATTGCTTTTAATTGATGGTCTCACCACGGTCCTGCTGCCTTCAGTGATAGAGGAAGACACAGACAGCTGGTCTGCAGAACTTGAAGAAACAGTAAATGGCACCACAGTGTCTTCAATTATCTTACGCTCCTAAGGGGAAGGACAAGAATCAATAAAAGGGGGAATAATCATATTTGCCAAGAGAGGAATTACATCAAGGAAAAAAAGAGAAAAATTACATTAAGGAACTTAAGAAAAAAATCAGAATATCTGTGAAGAAGCAAGCATTTAAAAACATCATTTTTAAAGCATGCAAATCATCCAATACTCTCTATGGGCAGTGACTTAGAAATAAGCACTGACTGTAGAAAGCTAAAGACTGAATTAATTTGTGTGACTCAAAAAGCTTAGTTAAGAAATGTTATTAGGGGGCGGGGGATTTAGCTCAGTGGTGTCACTGCCTGCCTCACAAGTGCAAGGTCCTGAGTTCGATCCCCGGTAAACACAACCCCCCAAAAAGAACTGGGGTCTGACTATATACAAAAATTATTGTTGAAGACAAAATTCACAACAATACTAATCATAAACAAATTTTAGATAACATACACAAAATGTACCCACCTTCAAATTCTGTAACATGGTCTGGTTTGTTAATTAAAAAATAAAATGAAATCAAATTCTCCTCTCCATATTTCTTTAGTACTGTATAGTGAATACAGTAGTAAGGATATACTCATTTAGCCAAAATATCCAAAGTATTCTATAAAGTTAATTCATTACTACCAAATATGCCTGCTATAAACAAGCCTAAAAATACATAAATGAACTGATTCTTTCACGTTATGCCTGTAAGACAGATCAAGAACCAGACTGTATCTGGAAGAAAGATATAATCATGTTGTCTCCCTGACTATGGCTCAACACACTCTTGACACAACCCATATTTAGGAGGAATTGTGGTCTTTTACAGCCAACAGGATGTAATTCTTTCAAAGGGGTTGGAAATGGAAGCTCTGCAGTGAGCAAAAACCTAAAGCCACACACATACACATGACACAGACACAAAAGATAGGGACAGACTTGGAGGAACTGGGATGACGAGGACAAATTCCTCGAGAACTTCCTACCTCCTCATAGTATCTGCGTTCTTCTTCTTCCACCTCCTTTTGGGCCTTTTCCCACTCTTCTTTTAGCTTGTCCTGCTCCTTCTGGTATCGCTCCTGTCACAGAACGCCCATAGATTGTTTGAAAGCGATCACTGCATACATCACTGGGATTTTCCTGCTCTAACACGCCATGTCCAACATGTGGCAAAATTTTTTCCTGTGGTAACATTCTAAGTCTAATTAACTTATGTCATAGAGAGGAACAGTATTGTGTGGTACTCAAAAATCTTAGGAACATAAAAATTCAGTTGGCAGTAGTATTCTCTGCTGTTATATTTTGTAGAATTACTCTTTAGATTAAGAAATAGAAATTTGCTTGTGGAAAGAGAAGAGCTGAAAAAAATTCAACATTATTCCTTAACTTGAATTGTGTTCTACATAGGGTAAACCAACAGTCTGCTTCAACTGGACCCTTCAGAGGTGAGTTTTTGCCATTCTACTAATAGAAATAGATTGCTGGGCTGGGGGTGTAGCTCAGTGGTAGAGTTCTTGGCTAGCACATGTAAGGTCATGGGATCGTTCCCCAGTTCCCCTAACACCAACTTCCCCCAAGAAAAGAAAAGAAACACATTACTGCCAAAGAGAGTTTAACAAAAGATTTAAAACCTTGTAGGTTTATAAGACAGACAATACGGCAAGATCCAAAGTTGACAAGATGACAGCTGAATAGCTGAATTGTTCTTTGCTTTTCACCATTGTACCAAAATAAAGCCTTTCCAGCTTACAGTAATTTTTGAATTACAGCAGCTTTTTAAAAAAATCAGTGCATATTAGTAATAGAGAATAATGAGATTCATTTTGGTATACTGGTAGATGCATTTTTAAAAAATTATTTTCATCCCCATTACTCCCTTTCCTCTCCCCTCCACCAACCCCCTTCCTCATTTATAAGAGCAGTTTTTAAACACCCTTTAGAATACTTCTGCATCAGAACTCCATTCTTACGTTCAGAAAGTGCAGCAGTATCACAACTTTTGGGGGGAAACTAAAATACCCTGAATAAGGAAGGCCACCAATAAATGTGACTGGAGTTCCTGACAGCTGCTTGGAAAAATGAATGAGTGGAGATTAAAATGAATGCTTGAAATGAGAACCGACACCGGGAGTCTTGGGAGTGGCATCCTGACATGACAGAGACAGAGGAATCCCTGCATACCCTCCAGGATTTTAGGCTGATCATTATAAATCCTCTCTTGGAGGCTAAAAGAAGTCTGTGCATGTCTGCATCGGCAGGCACTGGGATTTCCCCCCGTGAACACCTGTTCTGACATTATCTTAGGAGCTAAAGGACTTCACTGGAATGTCCAGAGACAAGTGCTCCGATTAATGTTCTAGCTCAAGCACTGCTGGTCAACCAATGGCCGAGGCTCTTTGATACCAGGTAAAAACTTATTCCCCAAACTGGGTATTATAAAGTTTTGGAGCTGGACTTCAGGGGGCTTTTCAGGATAGAGGAAATAGATCCCCCAAACTACAGAAAATCTAAAAAACAAGTAAAGCTTCTCAGGATTATTGGTTCCAGGAACACCCCTTACTTTCCCTGTCTCCTTCACCAGGACAATGATCTGAGGGTACAGGGACTGAAAGATGCAGCTTGTCTGTGCCAATCGTACACACACATGCACAAGTACACACATGCCCCTCTTTGAACAACCCATGATACTGTACCAGGTAACTTCAGTGGGACAGGAGCAATACATGCCTGGTGCCTCATCTGTAAGCCTGGCTGCCCTTCAGAGCATCACAGACAGCACCATGCTGGGATGTGCACTCCATTACTCCATGGAATTTGTGATTCCTGACTGTTGACCATTTAGCTGAGGAATATGCACTTGATATTCAAAACAATAGCAGATGGCCAGGACTAGTCTAAAAGTCCTGATGGCTCTGGACTTGAAGAATCAGGTTTCACTAACGTTTTGCTGTTGAAGCCTAAACTTCTGCAATTTTCAAAAGTGCCAAACTTGACTGGCAGACCTAAAGCCACGTTACAACTGATTAACTATCTAAATCACCCCAACTCTTGGGAATTAGGCTAAAAAGGATCAAAACAAACAAAAAAAGAAAGAAAAAGTAGGTAAAATAAACTTGCATTAAGTGTCACTTTCTACATGGCAGCAGAAAGTCATCAACTTATTGAGATCTAACATTCTTCTTCTTTATGATTTTTTGGTAACTTCAGTAATTTTTGAGAACAGAGTTAAAAGAGACTGGGTTTTATAGTCACACAGACTTGAATTTGAATCCAAGTTCAACCTGTCAGCGGCATGATTTTGGCAATTAATTGAGTTTCCATTAGCTTTAGTTTCTTTAATTGCAAATGGGCTGAAAAAGACATACTTTGAAGGTTTGTGTTCAGATTAAATATGTCAAGCACCAAATGAAGTTCCTGGCACATCCCAACTACTTAATATAGGTTAGTTTTTAAGTTTACTAGTTGCTTTTAGAAGCCCTGTTAATCCATGGAACAAATAGGGAGCATAACAAATTTGCTCCCAGAATTCTTGCAGAATTGATAATTAGCAGCTTTTATTCAAAGACAGAGCAAATGTTTCTACTTGAGGAACTGAACTTGCAAGGGTAGCTGAGACCCTTAGACAGGGTTAGATACAAGACCAGGCCCTTTAAATAGAGGAGACATGGCCTTTGTGTCACAACAAACAATCTCACTGACAGGATGCAGTCTCACACTCCTGTCTACCCAGCGGCAATGCTATCAAGATGCAGATGGTCCTACAGATGGAGCCTACTATGGAGCTACCAGCCTCCTTGTACCCCAGCCACCTCCATAGTCCCTCCTCGACCACCACCCATCATCTGCCCTCACATTGCCCCTAACCAGCCAGAGCAATCATTGCCCTGCACCCCCACCCTATAGAAGTAGGATGATGGAGTCAGAGGGGGGATGTAGGGGCACTTAGAGAAACATAAACCAAAACACGGGTCACTAACATTATAAGATCATCACATGCTTATCTATGACTGACAATTATATCCGTGGGTGATAACTGTAAAATCATTACATGCCTATCTGTGTACCATGTACTTGAGAAAACGTAACCTATTGTATCCTTATGAAAGTGTTACTCACATTTACTGTGTGTTGACCTTGTCCCCTTCCCAGAAACAAAGGCTAAGACCCTGATTGGCCTAGCCCCCACTGATCAACAAAACAGCTTTATCCCTATATGTATGGGCACATCCCATACTCACCAGGCATCCTGAGTGGGATGCCCCCTATCTTGTAGCACCACTCTGCTGCTAAGATAGCTTCTCTTCTGCTTTCTCTGCATTTGCCACATTTTAAATAAACTTCTGCTTCTCACTGTGCCAGCTGTGACTCCCCCATTCTCCTCTAAGAGCCCCACTTCTTCATTTTTCACCAGAGTGAGGGCAAGACCTCAAGAGACCTGGAGGATCATTAAGGGGGACCCCAACCCCCCATGAGAGACCCCTGCCAGACGTAACAAACTGAGGCCAAATCTTATCCCCCTACATGCTATTAAACAGCTTTTAGATAATTCATTGTCATTGTCACTGTCACTTGGGCTGGAAATTGGTGATTAAAGAGGTGATGAATGAGTAAACTGACTCTTAATACTGGGAGCTCTTCAAAGTGTTAATGTGAACAGTTCTTCCTTTTATTCAGGACTGTACTTTCTGACAGGAAGAATTAGATACAGGATTCTCTGTTGCCTGGACACAAAATGAAGTGATAAGACTCACCAGGTTCTGAGAATTGGATACCATCCATTTCCTGTGCTAAAAATCGATTTAATGCAACAGAAATTAGCAGCGGATCATCTAAAAGAAAGGGGGAAGAGCAGCAAATCCAGTCCTACCTGAAGCAAACGTTCCTGCTCCTGCTGCCATTTTTCCTGTCGCCGCCGCTCTTCTTCTGGGTCCCATGCCCAGAACTTAAACTGCTCAGAAAAATAAAACCATGATCAAAATTGAGCTGCATCCTCAAGGGCAGGGCAGACAAGAGAAGATAACTAGCCTCTAGCTCAGCACCAGATGGACACACAAAAACCTTCACATATCTTAATGTCCTCATTGGTGGAAAAAGCCTCCTCTCCCCCAGCACTGGGGATTGAACCTAGGGCTTCTGCACTTCCCCTAGCCCTTCTTTTAGATTTTATTTTGAGACAAGATCTTGCTAAATCCTTAAGTTGCCAGGCTGGGCTTGAACTTGTGATCCTCCTGTCTCAGTCCCCCAGACTGCTGGAAATACAGGTGTGAGCCACAGGACTGTGCCCAGCATCAGAACGTTTTAGAAAATCTTATTCCTTCTTCAGTTTACTCCCAAGATGCTGTAATGATTCTATGAGCTCTTTGAAAGCTAATGAAAATATGAAGTAATTGGACACAGAAATGTGAAGGCTTTGCTTCATTTTTGTTAGAAGTGATAGATAATGTAATTGCATTCACACACCTGCATATAATATGTTGATTTTGTGTACTGATCCTAGATCCAAGCCAATGGAACCAGTTATTTCAGCAGAAATACATTTTGAAGAAGGTAACTCTTTGTACTCTATTGCTTTTCCATACTAGTTTTCCTTAAATTGGGTTAACTCACCAGTGGTCACCTATACTATCCAAAAGCCAGACAAAAACTCAAACCCAAAGACTTAAAAAACAATCATAATAGAAGGTTCTTTCAAGTTTGGGAACCAAGTGAATGAACAAGAATACAGTATGCAAAAGGGATTGGGAGTGTAACTGGGTGGTAGGGCATTTGCCTACCCTATGAATGGCCCTGGTTTTGATATCCAGCATCACAAGGAGAGAATGAGAGAGAGAGAGAGAGAGAGAGAGAGAGAGAGAGAGAGAGAATCTGTATTGAACATATACAGAGTTTTTCCTTGTTATTCTCTAACCAATACAAATAACAACTACTTACGTAGTATTTACATTGTATTAGGTATTATAATGCATCTAGAGATGATTTAAAGTATATGAGAAGATGTGTGAAGGGTTATATGTAAATACTATTCCATTTTATATAAGGGACTTGCGCATCCAAGAATTTTGGTGTCAGAGGGAGTCTTGGATCCCATCTGCTACAGACACTGCAGGGTGACTGTAGTGGGAGAAACCTACTTTCTACCCTACCCTGACCTCAAAAGATCACCACCACTCAGGTGCACAGTGCCCAGGCTGGCCCAACAATGTGTCTGCAGGCAGAGCATGTGGGCCAGGCCATGGGTAACACTGGATTTATAACTTTATGAATATTTATCATTTGAATACATCCACATTTAGCAAGATGAAATGTGGGCTTCATTTTGTACTCTTGCTGCGGTTCTTGCAAATGTTTGAGCTGGCCATGATGTTCACAGGATGGTAAAGAAAGCAGGACAGTAAGGTAGGAAACACACATCCTATCTGCCACTCTTGAGATTCACACTGCACATTTGTGTACTATAGACTAAAGCAAATTTTGCAGGAGGGAAGAGTACTTATTGTATATAAACTAGCTTCCCAGAATTGCTTGAATGACCATAAAATGCCATCCAAATGTAGATCCCAGATGGGCAAGTCTACTGGACTTTAATGGTATTGGAGGTTGACTCCACTCGCACCCCTGCATTCTCCTAGGACTTGAAAGTGGTTTAAATATTGACAGCATCTCATAGAAATATAGCCCTTCTTTCTGGGCAAGGGGGGGTGTTCATGTGAATAAAGCCATAGGGAGGAAAGTCCAATAGATGGGAAATAAGAGAACAATTAGGAACTATTTAATTCTCAGGTTAACACTAAGAGGGAATCTCAAGAGTAAGTTAAGTAAGGAACAGGCAGACAAGAGAAAGAAGCATAGGACAGAGGGGTCTGCACAAAAAACAGACTATTTCTGTGTGAGAGAGACAGAAAGACAGAGAGAGGGAGAGAACAGGTGTTTTCAAAGAAGATAAAGAGGACAATATCAGCATAATAAACAAGAGAGGAAAACAGTGATTTCAAAACTCCTTCCTTTCGTGATTATTTGCTGATTTGGTGATTAGTTCCTGTGGGCTGTGGATGGGCTGAGGGGTGTACAGATGGCCAAGAGAAGATGGCAGAGTGACCATGTATAAAGGATCAACAGATGACTGTGTGATAACTGTCCTCAAGGATAGAAAAAAGGTGCTAGAAGTTGGATTGGAGAGCACTTAGCCCACACTGTTCCTCACTTTTCCTGTTGCAGGTCTGTATCATCCCCTGGCTCTGGGTTTCTCAGGGGCAGGGATGCATCTTACCCCTCTAAATATCCCAAAATCTTGCATTTTAGGTTTCCAATAAGTGTTTGTTGAGTAAGCAATGGAATCACTTCATGCTGGGTGATGGCAATCCTGCCTTCTCAGTCCCTGTGTCTACTCCAAAGTCTGATTGGAAATAGACTACTGAAGTTACCACAAGCTCATGCTTACTTCCTCTTCAAACTTTACTTATTTCCAAGTTTCTGTTATTTTTCTACTCTATGAGGTGTCATTTCCTACTGAAAGAACATCAAATTTTCAGGGGGAATATTTTCAGAGATCTTTCTTACATAAGTCACTAATCTCTCTTTCTCATTCTCTTTTCTATAAACCAGATATGATAATGTATGTTTTGGCAGTGCTCTTTCTCTCTTCCCTTATCCAGGGGCACATAAGTAATTTGACATCCTTGTTCCAAATGTAATTTACAATGGAATACATGGGTTATGTCACACTCTTCAGGTCTGTGCCATGAATGCCAACTCTGAGATACTTCTGGGGCTCCCATCCACCATAGTGGCTGCCATTTTCAAAGACACGCAGGATTCTTTGTGTTGCCTTATGGCTGAACCTCCACCTATGGTCCTTAGTTCTGGACTGTAGTTGGAGAGACTGAGGGTTATGTGACAAGTGATAGGTCCCTTCTCCACTCTACACAGGCACTTAGGAATTCCCAAAGTGAGATAATTTGCTTTTAGATGAGAATTGATATTGGCTCTGGTGGGCCTCTTTGATTAACCCCTGGAGAGAGATGATTCGTTTCTGTATCAGTAACTATGCTAGAGGATTCTGTATATTCTGTATAATTATTACAACTAAGGCTCACAACAACCCTGAAAAAATCCATTATTATCTCATTGTACAATAAAAAATGATGGAGTGCAGAGAAGTTACACAGTATCTTTAGGGCATAGGGCGAGCAAGTCTGGAAGCAAAGGTACAACAGTGATTATACGGCTGCCCCCAGGTGGCTCAAGGGCAGTGCTGCAGCTGGTTGTGTCACAGAGGAAGGAAGTCTCCAGACCCAATGGGAGTTTCAGAGGATGAACAAGGCCCAACAGCTTCAGCATTAGAAACACCAGTTCAGAGTATTCAGATATAATTCAGCAGCACGGGATTTCCAACGCATCGTGTACCTTGCTATTTTCCTTAGCAAACGTTTTCTTATCTTATTTAAATAAAAAAATAGAAAACAATATGTACAAGCAATATAAGTCAAGATACTGATTGCCACAGGAGGCATGACAAAGACATTGTGGGTCTCCCGGAAAAAGTCCAGGCAGGGTCCTGTCTGCCAACAACACACTTGAAATGTTATTCTTATGTTAAAAAATCACTTTGAATGGCTACTAATTCTTACTATCACATCCATTTTAAGTGCTTCTTTTATATTTTACTTTCCTGACATCATTTTGTTTCCAGGGATGATAACTCCCCATAATGATAATCTATGTCTTTATCATAATCTATGCCCAATAGCATTATGCACTACTTTAAATTATTCTCCTCAAATCAACTTCTTGGATCTTATTTTTGATTGAATGTGCTTTAAGAAAAAATCAAATACATTACAAACTAAAATCACACTAAATGAATGTCTTATTCCTTAAAATGAGTTACTTACAGGTGTAGTTAGAGGTGACTTTTCACTGTTTGGAGAATCCACTATACAAAATAAAAGAAAAAAATATCAATGTGAGTGGCTCTTAATTGTCTTTCTTTTTGATTCTCTCAGTGCAGTGTAGTTGGTATGTCAGCTTCAAATCAATTCTTTTTTTTTTGTTTTGTTTTGTTTTTGGTAAATCAAGAGCATTAGAAAATTATAACAAAGCAGACCCCCAAAGCAAGTCATACCCATCACCAAAAGAAGTTATGGCCAGTGTAAAAAGACTGACTACCATTAGCACCAGGTGCTAGACTATAGGAAGCCACAACTACTCCTACAGCTGCTGGTTCTCAATGCCCCCTGCGTTCTGCTTGACTGAGCAGTTCCCTGGCTGTCTGACATGAAGAAGTATCACACAGAGAGGCCAGGTGTCATCCAGAAGGGAGAGGGAGGCCACACAGTTAACAAGAGAACTACCAGTTCCCGGCAAAAGCTTTCATCTTTGCTTTAGAAAAGAGGGAAGAACAACAAAGAAAGAGGTGAATAATATTGTTTCTTTGGATTCTCAAAATCAACAAAAATTCTATGAATTTCCTCCAATTTAGTGTAACTGGTACCAATATCAGAGAATTATGGTAGCTCTTTGCAAACTGTGTGTCAAGTGCAAGCATTTTTTCCCCCTGAAATCAGAAAGGTAGACAAATGTAAGACATCATTGGTTGCCCCAACATGGATTTTTGCACAAAAGAAATGCAGCTACCCAGTGTGTAGTTTACCTGACTGGGAGAAAAACTGGGAACGTCGCCAAGAGTTCTGAACTCTAAGCGGAACACTGGCTGTGCCAGACGACTCTAGACCAGATGGCAGAACAGAACAAACAGAAAACCGTGAAACCAGGGTGAAAACTGAACAGAACCATGCCCCACATATCAAAGAAGGTTTGGGTGTAATCACACAAAATTGAGAGTCAGAGAATCTAATGTACCAAATGTTTCACTAATACATGCACACAAAACCTGAAGACACAAACACAAGACAACAGAACAAGGACAGTTTATGCACCTGTTAATCTTTCTGGTGGTAGTAGGTGCAATTCTATAGGTTCATATTTAATGGTGGCATTGTCAAATCAATCTCAATATGCTATTAAGAGCAAAGTGCACAGTTTACATTGCTTTTTGGGAATACTAGAAAAGTGCAAAAGGCATCAGAGATGGGTGGTTTAATTATTATTTTATACATTATACTTTATGAAGGTTATGTGTGGAAGTCTGTGGCTGGTTTCCTTGTATATACACATGGTCTGTGTCTGTATGTGGTACCTTAAATGGACAGAAATCCTGGCAAGCATTTGCATCCTTAAATTCTATGCGTGCTCACCCATCATTGTCAGTGCAAATAAAGAATTCAGGTTTTAAAGTCTGCACATATTTGACTGGAACACAATTGTGAGGTACCTTTATACTGTTGTCAGAGAGTTGAGGAAAGGAAACTCATCACCATTAAATGCATTTTATGAATGTTTTCAGAGTGTTTCAAGACTATTGATGCATGTGTGTGTTCAGATGTTCATGGCCTGTATGTCCAGTCTGTAAACAGACAGCTTTACAGAAACTGGGGAGAGATCACTTTCTGGGGGAGAGAGTATTATTATTACTAGGTTTGGCTTCAGGATTTCTAATCCTAACACTGGTTCCTTTGGACTTGATGCTGGACTTCAAATTAGTCACGGAAATGCCAAGTGACTTTATATCTTGGCAGAGACCCATTACTTCTTCCCACCCTCAGC
This sequence comes from Heterocephalus glaber, assembly GCF_000247695.1. The sequence continues at coordinate 25,405,211 of NW_004624761.1, forward strand.
CTAATTAAAGATAAATCATGTCGTTTAAGATTACATTTATTAGAGGACTCTCGCTTTCTCAAGACAGGAACTGTTATTTTTATATCTATCAACGATGTCTTTGAGGCTCAATTTAAATAAATAGTACAAGTCAGTGTTTTTCAAGCTGTGTTCTCCGGATCTGCCAAGTCAGTAGCACCTGGAAATTTCTTAGAACTGCAACAAATATTCTGTTACCTGGTCAGACCTAGAGAATTAGACAAGGGCTGCAGGGCCCAGGAACAGATGTCTTTGAAAACCACCGCTTACAGCTATGTCTCTATGAGGTAAATGTTCTTTTTTAAAGAAAAGCCTTTAAGAAGAGTTTATTTCTTTCTGCCTGGTATCTTGCTCTATATTTCTTCTATTTCTAGTATTCTACAATCACTAGATGACATTGTCAGTGCTAGTTCTGGGCCATGTACATACTGAGCTAAAGACTATAAAGATTACTTCATGTAATACTTCCATACTCCTAATCCTAAAGATGGTACAATTATGTTTTCCAGTTTACAGGTGACAATCAGACATTAGAAAGAACATGATGGGTAAGATCATATAGCTAAGAACTAGATGATTTAGAATTTTGAAATGCTCTAGGAGAGTGGTGGTAAACCTATGGCACAGGTGGTGCAGCTGGCTGTTTGTTATGATTGAAAGCTCTAAAAGATTTGCCATCACTGCTCTAGGACTACAACATTTTATTTTTTCAATCATTGAACTTGAGTAAAGCATGAAATAAAGCCCTTTAATTCAATAGCACATTTCCACAACTACTTCAACAAAACTAATGTGGCATAAAACATCTATTCCTACTCTATCTTCTTTCTCTACAAAATTACAAGATGCCAGAGACAAATGGAATTAAAATCTGTCTAAATATGCCTTCTGCTGGCCCAGCTGTGAGGCTTTAGTTAATTTTCTTCAGAACTGCAGGACTGAAAAATTTAAAACAAATTCTTTGAATTTGAGTTTTGTATTGAGTTTTCTTCTGTTTCAAGAAACTAATGACCATGAGTACATGTACCAGTTAATTCCCTCTCAAGTGTTACCTGTTTTGCATAAAAGGGATTACTAATGGTGATCCCAAATAGCTGCCCACCTTGCAAAGGGAAGTAATAAATTTTAGTCATGATGAGTCTGTACCATTCTCTCTCTGCCTGGACTAAGGAACCTACAAGCTGGACTGGGGGAAGTACACTTAAAATAATGAACCAAAAACCAAGAAGGGTTACAGTCCTTGCCTTCCCAAATTCTAGCTGTTTCCACATGTTAAGAACTTGCATCCATAAAGCCCAGGAATATATCTGTGTTGAAGAATAGTGCCCATGGGTGGTAGAATTCTCAAGACGCATCTTCCCTCTACCAGTCATATTCCCAAGGGTCCTTTTTGGTGGTGTAGGTACCAGGGTTTCCCACTAGGACAAAGGGACTAAAGTTGGGTTTTTCAATAGTAAAGGAGTGAATTTTAACTTATATATGGCCTACAAGGAAGGTACTTAAGGGTTCCTGCTACTTTATGGACCGTCTATGGACCCTAAATTCCTTTATTTTTAGAATTACCCCTTCACACATAGTAAATTATATCAAATATATGCAACATATTACAATATGTGCTCAGTAGCACACAGTGTATATAAATATATAGTATACATACCAATGATATATTTTTTAGTATGTCATATACTTTTTTGGGTTTTTTTTTTTGAGACAGGTTCTCACTTTGTAGTGCAGGCTGGCTTTGAACTCACTATGTAGCCCAGGCTGGCCTCCGACTTGCAGTGATTCTCCTGCTTCAGCCTCCCGAGTGCTGGGATTACAGGCATGTGCCACCATGCCTGGTATCATATACTTTTTTTTTTTTTTGTACCAGGGATTGAACTCAGGACCTTGTGCTTTTGAGGCAGGTGGTGGAACCACTGAGTTAAATCCCTGGCCCTATACTTCTTAATGTAAAGAATTTTTGGAAAGATTAAAATCTTTGCCTAGTAATAACATGTTTAATCTATGCTGTGAATTATTCCTCACTGATCATGCACACTCAAGAATTATTAGGTAAAAATATGACTTTTCCCCCAAACTATTGTCACGTTAATAAACATTCTATGAAGACTAGAATTAAAGATAAAGTTGACACAATATTAAGATTGGAAACTTATTTAAAATTTTATTGATTTTTTTTCATTTTTATTTATCTTTCTTGGTTTAAGCCAATTCAAAAAAGTTTAAGGTCTTAAACACTTACATAGGGCCTATTGTTCTAAAGTAACTGGCGTGGCAGCTGGGTTTCCTGCCCTGATCGAATAGAGAATGTAGCCTTAGCTCTCCACTTTGAAGTTATTAATTCAGCCATCATGGCCTCTGGCAAAAACATGGCTAAAGGAACATTAACACACAGGATATGATCATGCTTTCAAATAAAGAACAGGACCTAAAATAAAATATTTCTTTCTCCATACCTTGAGAATTAAGATTTGGCAAATGCAGTTGGTTGGTTTCAGGCATTTTGTCCAGAGATGGAAACATCAGAGCTGCTTCTGGTTCTGGGGATTTTGGCTTTACCACCTGGACCATGGGCAACAGACATAAAGAGTATAAGCACTGTCTATTAATAAATGCACAGATGAAAGAAAATGTAAGGATCCAAGGCTAATAAAGAAATAAGCTCAACATTTAATTTTTAAATAATGTATTTTTTTTTTTGCCCATTCCCTAATACCCAGTCATGCTTTCCTATATCAACAGAGAGGTCAATTTTTCAGAGAAATCAAGTGAGCATAATAATGTGTCGATCACTTTTCTCCAAACTCAGAAGACAACAGTCCATTTTTGGAACAAAATATTGCCCTCACATTTTCTTACTGATTAATCAATCACATATTCTTTTTCTGGTACCACTCAATACTGAACTTATGAAATGAGATGTTTCACATATGATTATCTTAAGAACTATTACTCTTTAAAGTGCTAAACACTAAAGTAACATTCCCTTTAATGGATATTATTCTCAAGATACTACTCAACTCTCCACAAATGTATGCAAACCATATTAAGGATAATATGCTTTGCCTATTGACAAGCATTATAAATAACCATTAACAAACAATGCTATTAAAGAATTTTCAAGATATGTTAGATTACTTGTCCTCATGATAAGTAGTTCTAAAGTTACAGGGTTGAACAATTCCTATGTTCACTTTGTGAAATGGATTTTTCTTTTTATTGTCACTTAATTTTGTTTAAAAACTAATGGCCTTTTCTAGAATTGCCCTTCCCTGGATGTGTTGCATCTAATCAACCTACTGCTAAAAACCAGATTACCAAACTTGTTTAAACAATGTCTAAAATAATAGTAGACTCTGAACACAGGAATAAATAAAGAGCATGGTGCTGCTATCAGTTCCTATCTTCTTAGCTTTTCTCAGGACTAAACTGTGATTTCGTTCTCTGGCTGGTTATTGTGTTCCTGATAGAGTTCTGTGATAGCTAATGCTCTCAGAGTGAGGGAGACTATAGAAAACTTATTTAATAACAAGCTGATCTATGATTAGGTTCTCAGGATAAATTAATGTTAGGATTTCCTTAGATTTTTCTTTAGTAATAATATATTCAACCCTAAAAGAACCGTGTAGAAATATAGTCTCCTCATCCAGCACTACTGAGGTCAACCAGATGTCCAAATGAAGTTCAGTATTAAACACACAATTAAAGGTAAGGTCTAGTCCTACCAAAGTTGACAACCCTCAAATCTTAACCTCATTGCACTATTTTTTTCATGGTGAGGCTTACAAAAACAGGATTCAGATCATTCCTGGCTGTACATGAAACAGTTAATGGTCAGCAGAAATGCTCAGAATGACCACTATGTAAAATGGTCAGCCTATATTGGTGGGAGCTTTGTATTACAAAGGTAACACTGTCAAGTGAAATCAGAGAAAAAAAGCTGTTGCAACCACTGTGATCAGGTTATCTAAGAACTAGCTATAGGAAAGGGAGAAAGGGGAGAAATTAATGGAGTGGAAGTGAAAAGGTACTCAATTCAAAGACCAATTCAAAGACCATTTGCTCATCAACCAGCAGAGGTTCTTAACCTGGAGTCCACAGAACACAATTCAGGGGTGTATGTACAGTACTGGGATCACTTGATATTGGGGACAACTTGGGAATCCTGTGCATCTTATTTTATAATTTAAAAATATTATTCTGAGGATAATGTTTACCAGATTGCCAAAGGCCCCAAATAGAACAAAACCAAACCAACAATAAACATGAGGACTCCTGAAAATATTTTCCATAGTGGGGCACTGATAGCTCACACTAGTGAGGGGTCACCATGGGGAAGGTCAATGAATAATTTTTATTACAGTATTCATTTTGATCAATTAAAAATAGTCTAGGAACGATATAAAGTTTTCCTTTCAGTGTAGATTTAGGTGGAAAAATGAGTTTTGAAGACTAATAAATAAATACTGGCTTCAAATAGCTTGTGGATAAATATCTTGTGGAAAATCCTGCCTACCACTAACTTATTTTTTTTTCTTAAGTTCTTTTATTGGTACATTTTAGGTATACAATTTGTTTACATTTATCACTGGGTGCTTGTACCTGCACATGATGTATCTTGGTTCTTATTTTTTCCCCATTACCTGTGCGCCCTTCACCCCCTCCACCCTTCCCTATTTACACAGACATCATTTCCATTTTTTTTCTTTTTACCACTAACTTATTGTCTGACTTACAGTTTAGTTCCCCTTTTCTGATCTCCAGACTATTCTTTAACTCTCAATGGCTAAAAATGGGGAACAGCGAAGGTTTAAAATACCTAAAAATCACCAAGGTAAAAGACATTCTCAAGGTTTTACCGAGATACATCACTCCTGAGAAGCCAGGGGCTATGTCGTGTTCTCTGTTGAATATCTACTATCCAAGTATGGTACCTAGCACCCAGTAGGTGCACAATGAATTACTGGCTAAGTAAATGATGGATCAACTGGAACTAAATAATAAAATTTTCACTTTAAAGTGAAATCCAAATTCAGGGTTGATTTTTAAACACGGAGTACCACCACATACAGCTGACCAGTTGTGCAAGGCAGAGATTCTCCTTTTCTGTGGCCCATTAGAATTACCTGGAAGCTTTAAAACATTCAGATGCCTGGGCCCTGTCTCCAGAGATTCTCATTTTTTTGGTTCAGGGTGGGCCTGGCAACTTTTAAATTGTGAGGGGAGCCAAGGTTGAGACTAACTGGGGTAAATGACGAAGACTTTTAGACTCAGTAGCTGGAAACAAATCAAACTAATATAAATGAGACAAGATTCCAAACAAAACTGATTGAGAATGAGGCTTTAAAAGCCATTATATCAGAATAATAGTTTTCTAAGCTTCTTGCTATGGAAATCTAGAGGCATCAGAAGTATCATTGCTAAAAAAACAGGAAAATATCAGGAAGAGAATATTTAGTAAACTATCAGGTTAAAAAGTAAATAAGCACATTGCTATATTGCAAACTAAAACTCAAGCACAAGGAGTTACAATTTATATTTCTATTACATTTTTCTTTCAAATGTGTTGAATTTTTCAAAATTAAAATTTATTCAAAATAAGGTTTAAAAGGTGTTGAAAGAATACATACCAAATATTACTAATAAAGAGGCAGGTTTCAGTGACTTATTCTCTCTCCTTTTCTACATGTTTGTATATTTTAAAAATGTACCGACATATATTACACACTCGATATATTCATTACATATTTATATTTTATATATCTTTACATATTTCTATATATTTAAAATTTTTACAAAGAACATGCAGTATATTTGTTTTAGGAAGAAATATAGATTAAAAACAGGGGAACAGATTAGGAAAGAAATAAATCTTCACTAGTAACAACTGGGGTGGCAACAGCCAGATCCAGTGTGAAGCCACATTAGCCTTTGGGGCTCTGCTATGTACTGCTTTGTGCTTGGCTCTGCTATGTACTTCACCTTTTGGGACAGCACCAACTCCACCTTTCCACTCATCTCATTTTCTGGTTTCTTCCCATCTTTTTCTTCTGGCACATCGCTCTTTAGCTGGGGGCTGGAGGAGAATTCCACAAAGGCCACGGTTGGGCTGCATCGAGTCACAGTGGTCGTAAAATGCTGTGACTCTGAGAGGGAGTTACATCCGGAAACAGAAAAGAGAAAAAGGAAATCATACAAAAGACTATTGTCCTGTAAAGCCACAATAACCCTTTATGAGGTATGATTAAAACATATGGCAAATGTTTCAATTTCTAAAGTTTAGTACAGTAAAAGACACATTTCCTTTAATCCCCCTCAAAATACTCCTTCTCACTTTGAACACACTTACCCCATCATTTTTGCCACTTTCTGAAACAGTTCTGGAAGTGCTGTTATGTCTCTTCCTGTGCTGTTGTGGCTGTCTTGATGTCCTAACTTGATTCAAAGTGTTTAGCTTTTATGGTCATTTTGACTTTGGGGAAGAGAAATCTCACAGAAGTACACAGTGTGAGATCCGGTGAATAAGGTGGATGAGGACACACTGTAAAGTTTTTGGATGGCACTCGGCAGCAGCACTGTCTGTATTTTTCATCACAACTCATGTAGACACTTATGAAAGGTAACATCCAGAACTGCTTCAGAAAGTGCCAAGAACAATGGGATATAAGTGTGCTTGAAGGAAAGGGTGATTTTTTTTGAGAGGGATTAATGGCAATTGTATTTCATTGCAATAAATTAAAAAATTTTGAAATTTAGACATTCACTGTACTTTTGGATCACACCTTAATGGTCTATGTCCAACCCTGTCAGTAAGAAGCCAGATTATAATGTGATGACAGAAAAGACCTCAAGATGCCGGAATTCTCCAGTCTCTTTCATAATAGCATAAAAAAGGCAGCAACAAGAAAACGGAAGTTCTTAATAGGGTCACAACTTACATCTGAATAATACCAGGTGACAAAAAAAAAACATTGAGAGATAATTTCTATCCTCATGACTAAACACCAGCCTGACTCTTCCTTCTGCATCTCAGTGAATGTGCTCAGGACATGGCACAGAGGTACATCATGCAATGAAAGCAAAATTTTCTCTGATATGTAATCAGTATACTGCAGAGGGGGTGGAAAAGTCTCCAGAAAGAGGGCATATCAAAATGTGGAAGCACAGTCTAGTTTTTTTTAAATGCTACTATTTTTAGTAATGAAATTTAATTTATTTTAAAGTACTACTGAATAATTTGGTATTGGAAGAGGGGACAGGTTTCATGGTCAGCAAAAAAAGAAATATGTTTTTAAAATATCGATAAAACTTCACAGAAAATTGAAGAACAATAATTTATGGATTAAACAATCCTTTTCTAAACAATGAGAACAGCATATTCATATTCATCCTTTAGGTTTGTGGCATTTAGTTTTTCAAATAATTCAGCAGCTTTTTTTCATTCAGTATCTATTTTTAAGATCTATTACTGTGAATATCTTATCTATTTTGGTTATAATGGGTCAAAATATGACTTTCAATTATATAATTATTGGTATGAGAAGTGCATTTTTTTATGTTAATGGAGATATGCTTTCAAAAGACAAAACATAACTGAGCAGCAAAAAAGCCTGGGCTCCTATTTTTACGGCAACACTGAACCCATGGTCAGAATTTTCCTCAGAGGCCGCTAGGTGGCAGCACCACCCCACTGCTGGGACTAATTCAGGAGGAAAAATTCTTCACTTTCATTTTCATTATGTTTTAAGAGTAACGTGCTTTACCTTCAAATTAGTCTGTTATGAAACAAACCTGATGAGGAAAGCTCTGCATTTCCTTTTCTTGCTTGTTCACCATCATTTTCATCATCTTGGGTGTTCTGTTCAGTTTCCTCAGTGGTTACCTAAAAAAGATTTTTCCCCCCTTGAATGTAATATTCCTTTGAAAGTTCTAAAAAGGCAAAGGATTTGTTCTCAGTAGTAACTTTCAGGCCAACAAGGTGGACTTCTCACATGAATTCACTCTTTGGGTTTCCCGGGCAGCTTTCCTGGGGCGTCTATGAGCCTTGGAAGAGATGTCTTGTGAAGGGGGACAAGAGGACGCTCATGTTCCCGCTCCCCAACCCTCCTCCCTTCTTCCTTTTTTTCCACAAAGTTTGTAAATCACAGTCACCTCTCACTTGCTTCTCAAGGTCTTTCAATTTGGCTTAGGGTGTTTTGTTTGGGTCCTAAGGTTACAGTTAACCTCTCAGTGGCCTGGCTTGGGCATAGCTGCCTGAGGCGCTTAACACTGGATTTTATTCTTGCGGCTCTCTTCCTTCCTGGGCTCGGAATGACATCTGTCCCTGGAATGCTAGCTCTCTTTTCCTCACTTTCTTCTTGCCCTGGTTCTTCTTTTCTTTTCAACAACATATAGGTTATTACTAAAGATTTTAATTGGTCCCTATTTTGCTCCACTTGTGCCAAATCCTGATTTTACCCTAGTTGCTTGATTAAAAAAGTAAATAAATAAAAGTTTAAATTAAATACTAGCTAATACCTCAATAACCGAAAAGAACAAGTCGATGACTGCTGTGTTTTTTAGTAGAAGTTTCCTGAAAAGGGTTAAAGTTAAATTTGTAAAGTGTATATGAACTATTTCACAGATTTTGAAAGGTTTTCAGATAAAGGGTAAAGTTGGTTTCAGAAAAGGCATTATTAAATACTTTATAAAATGCCTCCACAGGTTCTCAAAAGGCTATGGATTTATTGATCTCTCATAAATACATAATTTAATCTATAAATCAAATCAAAATTTGCTTTTCTAGTCACCAAAATAAGTCCTTTAAAGTAAATGTATTGATGGGAACCATCATTGAATTTTTAAAGACAAAAAACTTTTAAGCAACAACTTTCCAAACTTCTAGAAGATTTTGCAATAGCATCCAGTGGAAAATATGTGATTTTTCTTTTGGAAGCTGGTATATTTTGAAGTCTTCATAATTAGATGGGAATTTCCTAGCAATAGATAACCATATATCAATTCTGGAAGAATATAACATTAAGTTAAAATGTACTGTTAAAACCCTAGGCAGGAAATAAGCATCATGTTGATATTATTTAATGGATTCTGTAATTTTTAATATAACAATAAACCTGAGCTGAATCCCTTTAAGAGACCTAATGAGTGAAAATAAAGTCATTTTTATTATACTTGTGGTGTGTGCATTCACATTTATATGAACCACTGAACACCAACTAGTTTAGCATTACAAAAGAATAAGTTGAGTTTTATTTAATGTGCACATATATAGAAATATTAATAACTGGTAGTGGTTTGTTTTATAATATTAAAATACAAAAAACACAGGAATAAAAAAAATACTGGGAGAAATACAGAGTTTTAGCTTTCATCTCCAAATGAATTAGATTATAGAAAACTATCTGAGGCCAGGAAACAAATTTGCAGTTAAATATTAATGAATTGTCCTCTAGGGAACACTGGTGTTTCCAATTACTAGAAATAACTAACTATAAAAAAGGGTCAAAGTGTCTACAGCCTAAAAATGAACAAAGAGATGAACATAGTTTATTAAATGTAAGAAGCCATCAATTTTAAGTTGTATCATTGTAGGTACTACTAAGAAAGAAAACATACTGTCTGCTAAAAGTGATACGCTTGATTATTGTAAGAGAAATCTTGATTTAGAGATGTTAAAATGTGGAAAGTTGCCATTTGGAATCAATAATATCAGATAATCCATGAAGCCCTTTAGACATAATGTATAATGCAAATAAGACAAGAGCCTCAGGATTAACTATTTCATTAAGGATTATTTTACTAACATACCACATTCTACTAAATTGTACTCATGCATGACTAATGGAGAAACTCTACTTTCAAGAATCTCACATTTCTAAATGTATTTCTATACAACTCAATACTCAAATACTAAGCTATGGACAACCCAATTTATCTTAAGATGATGGTTTAAAAGTTGCATCCTGGATTCGATGTGGTAAAATGAGAGTAGCATTAACAATAACTCTGAGGAATATTTACCAGGTGTCAGCCATTGGGACACTTGACACAGATAACTTCACTTAATCCTCAGAGCAAGCGTAAAGGCAGTACCTTTGTATAGGTGAGGAAATGGGGGCCTAGGAGATTAAGTGATTTCCCAGGATCACACTGCTAGTAGACAGGGAGGTCAGAATGCTTCCCAGGGCTGATAACCCCCATGCTTCATCATCTGGGTGTGGAGTCAAACCCACCACTGTCTTAGGACTTTTCTCGTAGCTGAGACACGATACCCAACACCCACAATTTAAAGGCGGAGAGGTTTATTTTGGCTCATGGTTTTTGGAGGTTTCCATCCATGGTCAGCTGGCTCCAGGGCAGAGAGGGGATGGTGGAAATCATGGTGGAGTAAGCTGCTCGCGTCACGGCAGCCAGGAAGCAGAGAGAGAGAGAAGCAAGGAGCTAGGGAAGGAGACAGACCCTTGCAGGTCATGCTCCCCAGTGGCCTGCCTCTTCCAACCAGCCTCACCTCCTAACAGCACACTCAACCTCTAAATTCACCAAGGGATGAATCCACCAAGGGGTGCAGTGCCCCATGATCCAAGTACCCTCTGCACACATGAGGCTCTTGGAAGATCTAAACCACAGCAACTGCTAAGAGGTCCCCAGTAATCAGAGGTTTTGATCCATAAGAAGCACCGAGTAGCTGAGAGTTTCAAGTTTATTGCTGAAATTATTCAAACTGCCTTTTCTATTTCCTTTCCTTCCTCTACTTCCCATTCATTTATTCTGTAAAAGACTGGAGCTCCTTGGAATCATTCAGAGTAGAAGGCAATTTGATTGGATCCATTTCCCAGGACTGTTTAAAACTCACCCCCAAGTAATGAGGGCTAGGGGCCAGATATATAATCCATATGAGGAAAACAAGTATTCTCCTGGTATGCATTATTTACGGACCTCCCACTCTCAAGCTTAGTTTAAATGCACACTGGTCACCAAAATCAGGGTACTGCTAGCAAAATATTCAGGATATATTAAGAGAAAAAGCAAGCTGCAACATAATTTGAATAAGATGAACCTATTTAAAAAACTATATACACAGAGAAAAAGAAGATATACAGGGGACCAAGAGAAGAGAAGGAGGACATGTAAAAAGAATTAAGATGTGTTATATACCAACTCCCCACAATGAATGTAATCATGCTGCAAACATGGACTAATAAAAATAAAAAATTAAATCTTAACAGTATTATTTTCTGGGTGGCTGGGATAAGAGGTAGTTTACATTGTGTCTGTAGTTTCCTGAATTTTGCAATGTATACAGCCTATCTGTAATCAGGAAATGCTCCAAAGTCAGGTTCATTAACTTGTGTCTGCCTTCTCCACCCTGAAGACTTGCAACTTTTGTATTCACATCACTGCTTCCTAGGAAATGAGCTCAAAGTTGGCAGTTTTCACCCGTCCTGATAGAATCAGAGGTTTGCTTCAAACGAACCCGCCTTGCTGGGAAATGCACTTTCCTTTGCATACTTTCCTTTGCTTGTAGCTCAAACACAGGAGAGGACTTCCCTTCGCCTACTGGTAACACTTTCTCAAGAATGAAAACAAGTAAATAAAAACAGATCCCTGGATGTGAATGAATGAGACCACAGAAAGGTTTCCATGAGACCAAGTCAGGAGTTGGCTTCATGTTGATTCAGAATGGAATCCAGACTGGTCCGGGTGCCAGACTCAGCCCTGAGGACACAGGCGGGAGGTGGCAGCTTCCTGGTTTGAGAAAGATATGGTGGAGCCACAAAACTACCTGGTTACTAGAACCTTTTAACTAGAATCTTGTTGATGGACTGGCTCGGGCACCAGCTTGGCAGGGTGGATTAGAGCTGTGAAGCAGAAAGGGGAGAGCCTCCTGAGACCTGGGGCAGGTACTGATCTTATCTCTAGGCCAGCTGCACTGTGAAGCTTGGCTTGATCATTTAACCTCCAAGGGCTGGAACTGTGATGCCCAAGGTCCTTTCCTGGGCAAGTATTCTGGAATTCTGAGTGATTTCCTGGTTCCAGTTTTAAATAACTTATCTGGACAGGAGCCTGGAAAGCCAGTCTATGCTTTCTGCTCAGGACCCAGGTACCACATAGGCTATGTATGTGTTTCTTCTTTCACGTCTGGACCCCTAAGATCCTGTTGCCACCAGAAGGAAGGGGAGCTTCATAGAAGATCTGGGTCTCCATGTCTTAAAATAAATTATATCTTGCACTGTATTTTCCCTCTGCTACTTTTATTTTCTTGCACTGTATTTTTCAAACCAATATGAGACTGACCCAGGTAAGATGGGCAAGGTTTAATTTTTTATTTTCCCTAATGAATTCTTCGTTGAAATCTGTAAATCCTCTGTATCTAAAAAATCTTTAATGTCTTTTTAACGAGTATTTATTCTAACTATAACTAAGATGGAGAAAATAGTTTCTAAAGAAATGTTTGTCGACATTTGACATCTAGAAGGAATTTGCAGTTGGTCTCAGCTGTGAAGAAAACAGCGCCTACTCGGATGCCTTCACCCCGCTCTCACAGCAAAGTGAAATGCTTCAAGAAAGGTCTGATTGTTTTCTTGGATCAGAAAACACAAAAGTGCTGAATTTTCAAGAGGAAGGCGATGGGCTTTTTCAGGATTGGAAGAACAAACCTACCTCATTATTTAGTTTGAGAAAAGCAGATAAAGTGGTTTACATATCCATAAGCTGAGTTTGGATCAGTCAGTGAGGAACAATTGTGGCAACCGGGTGGAAGGTGCTGGCCAGTAGGGACAGGGTGGCTCCATCCTTTGGGCTGAGTGGCTCAAAGGGGGCTGTTCAACAGTCATGGAATGGAGTCACAGCTGGGTCACTGTCTAGGGGAGGCTTGGGAACCTCAGTGGCAGGAGGAAGACAGAGCTGGGAAGGAGTGAACAACAGCAGAAGCAGAAAAAGCTGCAGGAAGGATCATGTGAGTGTCTGCAAAGGCAGTTGTCTTATGGAGAAAGCTCTTCACATCTGAATGTTTTTCAGAGAATTACAACTGGGATAGAGAAGTGTAACTGGGACAACTGACAAATGGAGCAGGAAGATGACAAGATCCATCTCATTCATATGAAATTTATATCGTTCCATACGGTAATTCTGATGATCTTACTTTAATTAAAAAAAACTGTATCACCATTTTGGGATCCTTAAAAATATATATTATAACCTTTTTCTTCCAATTTTTGGATGACAATCTTAAAAATAATTTAGGGGCACCTGTGGTCTGTGAGCCACCTTGACATCAATGTCAGGGTTTAGATCAAGATGTCCTCCAAAGGCCTCGTGCACTTAGAGGCAGGGTATTTGGAAGGTGACTGAATCTTGGGATGATACAGCTGACTTCCTGTTAGGAGGCGAGGTCTGGGCGGAAGAGGCGGGTCCCTGGGGCTGTGACCTGGAGGGGGTATAATCTTTTTTCTCAGCTTCTCTCTTCTCTCTCTGCTTCCTGGCTGCCAGAACAGGAAGAGCTTTTCTCTGCTCAGGCCCTTCCACCACGCTGTTTTTGTGTTTAAGCATGCTGAACGCGGACTGAAACTTCTGAAATGTGAGCCAAAATAAACTCCTCCTTTAAGCTGTGGGTGTTGGGTATAGTGTCTCAGTGATGAGAAAGTGACTAAACACAAACTGAGCCTCAAAAAACTTCACTTGTTCACGTGGAGTTTGATCTTTGACTTAGTGCATGGAGTGCTTCGGGTACTTCAGGAAAGGATCATTTTCATACTATTGAGTAAAGAAGAGATTCCGATACAAATATAACTGACAGGGAACCAAGGAAACAGAGGAAAGCTTTGAGGGAGACACAAATTTCTTTCTGTAGTCTACTTAAACACAAGACAGATAAGTCCTCAGATTAGAAGAACTTCAGAATTCTTTCCCAATCCTGTATTCTAGAATTCTGCGTTTGTGGTGTGACATAATTTTCTAACAAAAGTCTATGATGAAATGCAAAGAAAAGTGTTAGATTTTTACAGGGTGAAATGAACAAGCACTCTGAACTATCTCATGGATAACTGGGAGGGAGGGGACCGAACCTCCTACCTGGAGTGTACAGCATCGAGTCACTAGCATCACATCACATCCCTCCTGGGGTCCCCTCCTCGGTGCCTGACTACAGCCCATGCCTCTGATCCTGCTATTCCCAACAAGTGGAATTGCCTGCTTCCCTGTCCCCATTCCCATGCAAATCCTACACTTAAGGTCAAGATTCAAAACCTACATCCCATACACCATCCCAGACCACACCCGAACTATAATGATCTTAACCGTGCTTGCAATCTATTACTTCCCTCTGGCCTCCTTACTCTATAATCTATTTAATTATATATTGCTTTAGATACTTTTCCAGTTGCTTTATGAGACTTTTTCTTGTCAGCGAGTTTATAACTTTCTAAAATCTATTTCAGAGAAAATAGGGCAAACCTATCAGTTATGAGCAGGCACTTATCATACTTGGCAGCCACCCATCTTCAGGGTAGCTGCTGTCACAATCTGATCACCTTAGAGGTGGGGCAGCAAGAATGATGGGTAGATACAAAATATTAAAAAACAAAATCCCAATATAAATAGGATTTATTTCTACCAGAAGAGAGTCATGGTCCCAAGAGTGTCAAATGAGAAAGGTGAGGTAGAAGGGAACTAACGGGATGACATAATGTCATAGAAAAGTGCTCCTGCCAGCCCAAGAGGCTGACACTGCTACCTCCCCCTGCCCCACGGGAGGTGTCATGCCTGCCTTCTGGGTCACTCTGCCTCAAGTTCTGAATTAATCCTCCTGCCTCCTGTTCTGCTGTGCCCTTTGAACAGTTCCAGCTCGCCCTAGAGAAATTGTGACATTTTAGTTGTGAGTGACACTACTCCTCTGTAGAGAGTGTATCAGTTGGGAATGCAGTTTTTGGAAGAAAGGCACTATTTAAAAAGAAGAACACTATTCCTTTGACAGCTGCATGGAATTGGGTACATGAGTTAGAAATAGAAAGTCAAGTCCATGCTGGTATCCTTCCCTGGGAGGCTCTTAAGTATAGCCTCTCATTTCAAGCTGGCCACCACACATCTGCCATAACCAATGCATTCCACTTTTTCAATAGGAATACACTGGCTGCAGCATGGTCAAGGAATTCTTTTCTTGGAATAAGGGAGAAGGAAGTAAATTGAGCAGTAGGTTACTGGAAAAGTGATTTCTTTAAAATGACTCTTGGGATAAGCTCCTGTGAGTGGGAAACTTTGGGTGTCTTAAACTGCATGTATGAAGTCCTTCAGTAACGACCAAAGTTCCACAGAGCATAGCTAATAACTTTGCTTCTGGTCTGATAGATGGAGAGAGCTACCAACCCAATAAATAATATAATAGCTCCTTCCATCATTAGTTTAAGAGCCCCAAGTATTAAAGACAAGGACAGAAGAGCTACTGCAGTTCCCATTACGGTTTACTGAACTACAGAAGACTGTGAACCTGGCAACTGTTCCAAGGAATAAATTCACAGGAGATGGGACTCCTGGGCTTTTCCATGAGCTTAGGCTGGCATCCTGAAGCTGCCTGTCCTAGTTCTCAGGGAGAATGTCTAAATGGCTATCTTTGGTTTGGAGTACTCCTTGTGATAGTGTGTGTGTAAACTTCTGAAATTAATAGAAATCCTTTCAGATCATGGAATTTTGCTTTTTGGGGGTGGTGGTACTGGGGATTGAACTCAGGGCCTTGCATTTGTGAGGCAGGTGGTGGAACCACTGAGCTAAATCCTCAGCACCTACTTTTCTTAAGATATTTTGGGTGATATATACTCACTATGAAATCTTTTTTTCCCCATTCAGTCCTAGGAATTGAACCCAGGGCTTTGTGCATGCTAAACAAGCACTCTACCACTGAACTATATTTCCAGGAATTTTTGAATTTTGTTTTGAGACAGAGTGTTCCTAAGTTGTCCAGGCTGGCCTTGGATTTGGGATGCTCCTGTCTTTGCCTCCTGAGCAGCTGGGATTACAAGTGAGCATCGCCATGCTTGGTAGAATCTTTTTAATGAAGAGAATTTGAAAATGCTCATGAGGAAGTATGGTAAAAATGAAAAAAAACCCATAATTACTACTGTCTTAGAAAAGCAATTCTACCCCTGTAATGTCTAATTAATTTAGGTGACTTCTAGTTTAAATTTAAGAGCAGAAGTTAATGTTTATTGCACCAATTAAGTTACTGTTAGCAGAACTCAATATTCAATATCTCATGGCAATCTGTAAGAACTCTTCAGAGGTAGTCAGATTTATGAAAATGAAAAGTAAAATTATGGTTTAGGGGAAGAGACCCGGCATTTGCCTGGAGCATAAAACATTGCTTCTGGAGACCAGGAAACATGCTATGGTAGTAAGGAATTTGGCTCTCTTTCCATTTGACTTTCTTTCATAGAGCATTGGGCACTGTGAGGAAGATTACATCCTCTTAACTCCTCTAAAAACCACAATTTTATTCTTCAAATAACAAACCCAGAGATAAGAAAAATACTGACTTGTTCACTGGGTGGGTTTTAGCTAGCTGGGTCACCTAACATTCAGCTCTGGAAATGAATGACAATTCTCCTTATGGACCAAATTATTCAAAGTGCTGGAGAAGAAATCTCAACATCTTTCCCCTTTCTTTACTCAAAATACACACCCAAATGCTAGAAATTAAAACAGCAGAAACTTGGCCTCTATTGAGGACAAGTAAGGTTGAACAGAGTCCAGCCTGCACTCCAGAAGCTGGGCTGTGTTGATCAACGAACCAGCATGAATATTTCTGGTGAGAAATCCAAGAAAGTGTAATCATCCCAATGATGTTTCCTACCCCAAAGTTCTGGATGTTATGTTAGAATTCTCTTTTCTCTGTTCTTGAGCTACCTTTCCTTTCTCAACTTGGTAATATCCTTTAATTAAGTTACTCTGAATTTAAAAAGCTAAAAAAATTAGTTTTCCTTCTAATGAATTTTGGTTTTTTGACTAGTAAGAAAAAACCCCTTTAATACATATCATCAAAGATGGAAAGTCAGGTTCTGTTAGTACCAGTTATTTTCAAATTGTATTGCCAAGTCTAATGAGGTCTTGACCAAACCAAAAGAAAAAAGCATTGTAAAGATTCATTTTTCTGTAACACCAGAAACTAACAATATGAAAATAAGAAAAAGTTGGTTTTTGTTCACAAAATACATTATCTTTGACTACATCCCATTGTTATGGTTTGACTTGTCTCCCCAAAGTCCCTAATATGTCAGAATATGAACTTATTTGGAAATAGGGTTGCTGCAGATGTCATTAGTTAAGATAAGGTCATCCTGGAGTGGGGTCGTTAGAAAAGGGAAATTCTGCCTATAGACACGCGTACAGGGATGATGAAGCTAGAGATCAGGACGACACAGCTACCCGCCATGAAATGTCAGGATTGCCAGCAGCTAGGAGAGAGGCAAGGCACAGATTCTCCCTCCCAGCCAACAGAAGGAACCCACCCTGCCAACACCTTGCTTTAGATGTCTAGCCATTAGGACAGAGAAATAATTAATTCTTTTGTTTAGCCATTTAGTGTGTGGTCCTTTGTTATGGAAGCTCTAGCAAACTAATATTCCCAAACAGAAGGTTGGATCATTGGCACAACCTACTTATTTTTTTGTTTTGTTTTGGTACCGGGGATCTAACTCGGGTCCTTGCACTTGCGAGGCAGGTGGTGGAACCACTAAGCTAAATCCCCGCCTTAGCCTACTTATTTTTAAAACTATATCCTTCCATGATACAATTATTCCAAAGAGGGGGAAAAATTTGGTTCTTACTGTCAGTTCCTGGGGAAGAGAATTTGGCTTCTTGATGTTGATCTCAATGCTGTTCTTGTCCTGTTTCACCTCCACTGGGGACCCGTGCACTCTGGCCACCCCTTCAAACATCTGGGATTTGGTTAAGGAGGGGCCAGGCACCACTGCAGAATTCTCTTTTTCTTTTTCCTCCTCATCTCCATGGACTGTCTCTCCATTCATGCTGACTTTCCCATCTACCTGTACAAGCCAGAATGAACAAAAAACATGCTATTCTACAACCAAAGACAGTGACAAAGTAACACATCCATATTTACCCTAGAGAATTACTGTTAAATAATCATAGTCCAACAAAGAATGAGGTCTCTCAAATGTTTTCATGGGTATAGAAGTCAGAGCTTCTATAAATGCCATCTTTAAAAGGCCACATTACTGTTAGATGATACTTTATGTTCACCTGGTTTATGGTGTGCTTTTATTTTTAAGTATAGAAAAACAAGAAATCTTAAACACAAATACATGCCACATATTTAGGTTGCCATAATTTTTCATTTTAGTTCTAACTGCTCTTCCACAATTTGGACTTTACCATGTGCTGGTAGAGGGGGGAATGGGGCTGTCTTTGAAGCTCGCTTGGAAGGCAGGGGATCTGATGATACTATGCCATGTCACAATAAATCCCCTTTTCTAGTTAATTTTATAACCCCAGTTTCTTCAAGAATAAAAGGCATGCACATCAAAATATTTTTGTTTTTTACTCAGGTCTAGGGAAGGCGGTGAGAGAAAGGCAGGAGGAGCAGAGAGTGGTTAGCCTGGTTAGGCATACAAAAAATTCTGCTTGAAGGGTGAGGCAGACTGTGCAGTGATTACAAGAGCAAACTCTGCCATGAGCTGACTTAAGATCGAATCCTAACTCTAGCACTTAGCAGCCATATGATCTCCAGCAGGCTTTGCTTTCCTTTGTGTTCAAACGCAAAATTTAACTTAACCATATTTTCTTCATAGTGCTGTTCTGGGGATTGTTTTTCTTACTGGGAGTTAATATATGTTGAGAGTTTAGAACAGAATCTGACATGTTAGGAACTTAAATATTATCTATTATTGTGCCATTTAATATCTTTTGAAAGAAATAATGGAAGCCTAGGAATCCACTATCATTTATTTATCTTGTGCCAACTGGCTTTTCATACTCTGTTACTTGTTACCCATAGAACTTTTAAAATCACAACTCAGCACACATTCCTAAAACAGAAGTTTCCCAAGGCAATATATACCTTTATTGTGTGTGGTCACTAGGCTGTTTTCTATAATATTCTATTCTACTTCATTAAAAAAATGCTGATTGTGAACCACTAAATTGACTTAATAATGTAGCAACTGGTGGCAACTCTTTTTTTGAAAACTACTGGCTTAAACTTTTTAAAAAATACACTATAGATAATTTATTTTATTTTATTTTGAGATGGGGGGTCTTCCTATATTGTCCAGGCTGGTCTCGAATTCTCAGGTTCAAGCACTCCTCCTGCCTCAGCCTCCAAGCTGCTCGGACTACAGTCATGAACCTCCATGCCCAGCACTTCCTTTACTTTTAATTCTGTTGTACTGGTGAAATAACTGGCCTGTACAGTGTCTACTGCCTTCCCCTTGCCCCAAGGAACACACACACGCATGCTCTTCCCTCAGCTTCCTTTGCTGCTATTTCCTGGTAACTACTGTCTTATTTACCTATTACCTTTGACCACAGCTGGCCATTCACTCACCAGTGATGGAGCTATAGGCTATCAATCGAAGTGATAGCCACCAAGGCCAGTGATGAGTCCAGGAGACAACCACTGGGCAAGAGGGAACTCCAGCTCTAAGAAGATCTCTACTCAAGTTCCTAACACCTCTCCTCCCATGGGTGATCTCCTGGGGCCTCTACACTATCTAGTCCCATGGAGAAGGACAGAGGTTTCTTGAGTCTGGGTTTTATCATAAAGTCATCAACCACAGCTCTTCTGTATAAATGATCACACTGCACTGTTCACATAAAAGAAGGAAAGTGGATGTCTACATGATATGATCAGATGCCTTAGACACTCAATTAAATACAGGCACCTCCTACCCTGTTCAGGGCCACCTCAACATAAAATTTTCCTTGGTGGGATGTCCTAGACCACTCATTGGTAAAGAAAGTAGTTAAATACTAAGGTAGACCACTGAGCATATTATGTATGCATATACGTGTGTGCATGAGTCCATAGCTCATCTTCTCAGGAAAAATCCATTTGTTTATTCACTAAATGCAATGCCTACCATGTCCTTGGAACAAATGCCAGGCTCTTAGAATGAAGCTGTGATTAGTAAAGACACAGCCCCTTCCCTGACAGGGATAAACATTGCAATTCAATCCAGATGAGACAGCTGGAACATTTTTTCAATCCTATCAAAGCTTAAGGGACAGGTTTTTAAGATCCATTCAGAATTATTCAAGCAAAAGTCAGAAAGTATTGTTTGATTCCCTGTGAAATTCACTAAGGAAGATATATAGCATCACACTGCTCTATTAGTTGAGCTACATAAACTTCTTACAGTCATAACTGTCACATCTAAAAAGATGAATTTCACCTTTCTCTTCTATTATAAACTCGTGTGATCTGCAAGGACAATGAAAATTGATTTCTCTTTGAAGTCAAAAGAGCTTAAGACAAAGGATGAGTGTTTCCTCACCACAGGAGAGAAAATACTGGAATGTGAGGATGTGAAAAGATGTTTTGTTGTCAAAGGTTCTTTGATTCTGGAACATTATTTTTACATATTTGCTGGTAAAACAAGCCATTCTGTTTCTACTTAAGAGAAAAACCTTGGTTCCCATCTGAGGCCCAAGCAATCCTATGTTCCCATGTGTTCCTTGTATTTTTTTCCAGTCGTAACACCTTTTTGGATATGACGTCAATTTCTTCCAAAAAGAGATGTAGCTGTATGTATTTCTATTAAACACAAAAGTACTTAGAAGTTTGTTTTGAGGAATTTGCCATATCTCCAGAGAGCAGAATACTAGGGTGTCACTAAAGTAGGGTTTCTCCCCACTACTGTACAGAGACCATGCCATTATGTCAAACTAGGAAACTGACCTTGCTGGTGGAGATGACTCAGTGTCATCACACTGGGGTCCAGTGGTATTAAGAACAGTGACTAAGGATAATCTGTCTCTTGAGTATTTACAGACCAAATCTCCAGGGACCCGAAAATGAACGATTACAAATGTTAGCATATTTGGTTTTTGTTTGGTAAAAATAAATGCATTTTCTTGAGCCAGGATGCTTCTTTCCATTGATCACCTGGAATTCAGTTTTGGTTCTACTCTTAAAGAACTCCTCCTACCTTAAAGGTCTTCAGAACCTCTTGAGAGTTTTTGGGATGGGAGTAAGGCTTGGGGGTCAGCATAGGCACTGCTTTGGGAGTGACAGTTTTGCTTGGAGACCCACTGCCTGCTGACACGCTGGTATCCAGACCACTGGCACGAGCAATGGTGGTTTCAACAGTGGCAGTGAATTTGGGTGGAGGCAGTGACTGTTGCCGCAGATACTTCATGGGGTTGGGGTCTTTCAGGAAGGAGGATAAGTTTGGCTCTGTTGAATGGCTTCTTTCCAGAATTTTTGGCATCTCCAAGCGTTCAAGGACAGCCTCACTGATGGTGAACCTTTCGATGTACTGCTGAAGTATCCCCTCTGCCTCCTCCCGGGACCTCGCATTCTTATACGCCTCATGCAACTCTCTCTCTCTCCGTTCCCTAGAGGATGGGGAGCAATGATAAGGTTAAAACAAGAGTGTAAGATATGGCATTAGAGCTTCTGTGATAACCAACATTTGTAAGGAAAAGCACATCTAGATATTATACATTACAAACAACAGAAAGGACCCACTTTTCTTGAACGATTTCTCTGTAGGTTTTGATACTTTTTCTTCGTTCACTTTTCCCATCTTCTCCAGCCAATAACTTCTCCATTTTTTTCCTTTCTTCCTCTTTCTTGATTAAGTCCTGAGAAGCACTTCTTCTCCGATTCTTCCATCGAGCCAGATCCTGGGGGGAGGAGGACATGGACAGAATGTTCTTCAGCTTGCACATTATTCCATTTCTATGATTTGGAGCTTAGTGAACCCCGAGGAGGGATGGAGGCATGATGCCAGGGCATTGCCATACAATCCAGTGTAACTCTGGTTAACATGGGATGCCTCAAAGGCAGGAAATTTTCAAATATTATCCACATAAGATATAGCAGGGCAGTATTTTTTTTTAAACATGGCAGTGTGAAATATGCAATCAAATTTTATGTCTCTTGCCAAATTTTAGAGAACTGCTTCACAAGGCAATTGTAGGAAACTTCATTTTCTTCTATTCATAATCTCAGCATTATAAATCTCTTAGAAGTAAAGGCAGAAAACACCCAGGATCTTATAGACCCATTAATTCATGTGATCTTTAGAACAACTTCACCACAAATTGGACAGGTAGTTATAGCACAATGTGAGCAGTGAGGATTCTGGGGTCAGATGTATGAGAATGCAGCTGTGGGAAATAACTCTGCACTGTCTTTTCCTTGCCCTGGAAACTCAGGAGTGTTTCTTAGCCTCTCTTCCTCAGATTTCTCACCTCTGAAGTGGGGATGATAAACAACACCTCTGCTAATAAGTCTGGAGGTTTAAATGCGATAATGCCAGGCACAGTGAGCACTCAATATGTTGTAGACAACTTGTTACGATTGTATTTTATCAACCCTGGAGAGGTTAACTATTTTGACTAATGGTAGTGTCAAGTTCACAATAGCTACCTCAGAGTAGGAGGATTAAATAATCCTCCTAATTATTAAATGATCCACTCTGCCAGCCCGAATCCCTAACTTCAAGCAGTTTCCCAGGCGCTAGCTCTTTGCTCTCAGCACACAATGATCTCAAAGCCCCCAGCAGCCTTTTCCACCCTTCCTCCCTGTTTCAAATCCTGGCTCCATGACTTGTGCTGTGTGACTCTGGGCAAGTGACTTCACTGGAATGGAACTTGAGTGTGGCATCAGGGATCGTGACAGGTGCCACTTCACTGGGTTACTAAGAGCAGTGAATGAGTGACCACAGGCAAAGCACTTGGAACACCATGCAGTACAGTACAGCTTCAGGGCTGGCAGTTGTGAGGTCACCACCACCGTCCTCCTCTTCCTCAAACACAGAATCTCAAAAGACTGCATCCTTAATTCTGTGACCCACTCCGGTCGCCTGCCTCTCGTGCCTCCCTCCTGGTGGTCAAGCTTTTGGGAAGGGTTCCCTCGTCACCCTCACGTTGCTCCTATCGCCTTTACCGTGTCCCAGGTGGGATTCCTTCCCCGTCGCGCTCTCGAGCCCAAGTCCACCCACCGGGCCGAGTTTGGGGCTGGGAGTCGCCACCCCGCTGCCCGCGCGCGCGGCCTTGGCCGAAACTCACATCTTGCCACTTGTCGTCCTCTTCCCTCAGCTGGTTATTTATCAGCTGCAGCTGCTCCTGGCGGGCCCTGCTGTGCGGCAGCACCGTGGCCTCCTCCTCGCACCGCATGTCAAACATACTCGTGCTCCTGAGCGCCCAGAGCAAAAACAAAAAGCGAGCAAGATCAGCGCCCGGCCCTGCTCCGCGCGCGCTCCGCCGCCTGGGGGCGCCACCGCGCTGGAAGCGGCCGGCCTCCCTCCCTCCTCTTGCAGCCCTAGCTGCTGCTGCAGAAGCCAGTGTGCCTTTGTCTTCGGAGATGGCACTGCACGGGGTCATTTTATATATTGGTGCCAAAGAAGAACTCGGAAAGGTATTCGAAGTTCTGGGCTCCTCTCCTATAGAAATTATTTTAAAATAAGAATTAAAAGGTATAGAGCTTGGGGGAGAATTTGTGTGTGGGGCGACAGTGTTCCACGAAGTGGAACTTTATTGCAGTAAATGTTTCTTTGTAAAAAGAGTTGGCTTAAATGCTTCCTACACGAACGAAGGCGATTTCTGTAATTTTCCAATATTCCAATATAGGGCCTCAGGCTTAGGACACCTACTGTTCCATATTTTGTCCTTTGAGTTTTAGATGCATCCACTAACTATTGGATTATATTGAATGGTACAATTGATTATGTGTATGTTTGATGTAGTTATTCCTCTTTATTTCCTGTAAAACGGTCACTGATAGTACCTTTGAAGGTATCTGGGAATCAAGAAAATAAGGTATTTACAGTAAAGAGTAAGGAATAAAATATATAAATCAGCATATAATCCATGTCTTAAGATACTAATCATTTTAATTTATTTTTGCCAAGACACCTCCAAATTTACTCTTTTAAAATAAAAAAGATAGGGCCAGGGATTTAGCTCAGTGGTACCACTGCCTGCCTTGCAAGCACAAGGTCCCAAGTTCTATCCCTGGTACCAAAAATAAAAAAATTAAAAAGATAGGGAAAGCAATTTTTAAAAAAATCTTAGGTTGTGCATGCAATTAATATTCTATAGGAGCTTATTAAATGTTGAATAAGACGAGAGATGCTTGCGTAGACCTCTGTTACAGCAAGAGCTGAGGCAGCAACATGAATACAGAAATAGAAACCAAAGCACAAAAATCTTCCCCTTTCTTTTCTCCTCTCTCTCCCTCCCTCGTGTCCCCCCCCCCCCCGCCCTTCCATCCTTTCCTTCACTTTCCTTCCTTCTTTCTACTAGCTCTGGGACCAAGTGGGTTACACAGTCCAAAACTCAAGAAATGGAGGCCCTTTAAAAGTTTACTGTTAGCCACTAGGTACAGAAAGCAGCAATAGTCTTTTTTTTTTTTTTTTTAGCAATAGTCTATTTTTGAAGCCAGCTTAACAGAGACAGAGAGAGAAAAAAAGCAGCCATGCACTTAGACAGCAGCTAATTCCAGACATCACTGGTGATGTCTGCATCGCTGCCCCACGGGCAGACACTGAGCAGCAGCAGTGGGGCTGGGTGCAACAGGCTCTTTGGCAGACAGCTCTGCATGGAGACCACAACCCCCCCCCCAGGCAATGCCTGCTCCCCCTCACTTCAATCCATTCAGAACAAATCTGCATGAATGGTCCTTATATCTCCTCTCCCTCTAGATGTCTTACAATTTAAGTCTGACTTCAGAGAACTAAAAAGAAAAGATTGTCCTTGTAATCATTCTTTCCCAAGAGCATTCTAACAATCTAGTTGTACAGATGGATTTTTATCTGAGCCTTCTATTGGCACCATGCGAAGCTGCCGCCACCTACTCGGTAGGTAGCGTTGATTCCAGCAGCTGTGCCTTCCAACAAAAATAAACTGTGGTCCTCAAAAGGGAAGAAGACCTATGATTTCTCACCTATTTTATACTACTTACTAATGTTGTTTAAGAAAGACTTACGAATTTACAGGGTTGGGTAGAAAAGTCAAACCCATGTTCACCTAAGCAGGCCTTCCAGAGGAGGTCAAAATCTATCCTACTCTTCCTCACACAGTTAAAAGAGAAAAACAAAAAACCTTACCTTTAAAATAGCAAATCCAGTCACTTATGTTTTAAGGGAATTTACAATCTCTGCTAAGACCTTAGAAGGTATAAACCTTTCTGAGCCACCAAACAGCTCAGAGCCACCAAGATTAGAAGATCCTTATATAATCCAAGTATCGGGCAGATTGTGGGAGAAAAAGGTCCTCTCCTTCAACTTTGCCATCTATAATTCCTAAAGGCCAGCATTTTGCTTTAGGCCACAGTAATCAGCCATGGAGCCAAGTCTTCTTCTGAAATCCCTGGATGGGAATGGCAGCCTTCTCCAAGATCCGAGACTTGGCTCTCTCCTAAAAGGGCATGGAGAGCCAGGAGCAGGCCCTCAGAACTGCCTTTCTGTGAAGCTCTCATTACCTCAGCCCAAATGAGGCCAAATGCTGGTTAAAAAGAAAAAAGAGAAACTCTTGTTTGCCCTCTCCTATATCAGGAAGTATTATTTTTTCCCCCAAATTTTTAAAAAAGAAGTATCAGCAAACAGGCCAAAAAATAAATAACAAAACTATGTGATATCTGTATGTCCTCTCAAAAATGAGGAACTGAGAAAGTTGAGAATTGACAATACTTGATGAAAATGAGCTGAATCACCATTTAGAAATGTCCTCTGATTCAGAGGTTGGACTCAGCCTCTCAAATGAAGAAGCATGGGTCTGGCGATGGGGTGAGTGTGAGGGAGATCTGCGAGCCCAGCTTCCAGAGTACTCTAGTGTGAATTAGACTAACCCTGTGCTTCTCAGGACCAACACCTATGCCCCTGGGCTGCTGGGACAAGAACTCAGGACTCTCTTGGGGGTAGGGTACCATTTTTGAGGGATGAGATCAAATTTCCTCAAAGGACACTTGGAAATTGTTTCTGTGCCAAGTGTAAAGGAAGGGAATTCAGAACAAAATGGCCTCTAGCTGTACCAAGGTGCAGACTCTTTGGTAGGGAGAATGTTGGCTGAGGAAGAATGCACAAGTCAAGGAAGGGCAAGAAGGTGAAGTGAAATCCACAGGGACATTTTTGGCTGGCCAGGAACGGAAATTTCTGTCTGCCTGTGTGGTAGGTCTGCCCTTGACCTATATTCTCCTTCAAAGGCACATCTTTTTTTGATTGGGCTGTAAAATTCTTCAAAGTGAAGAATGTGTCAATTATTAATAAATATAGCCAGTGACAATAATTGCCTTTAAAGATTTTGAAAAAAAAGGAAGAGAGTGGAGAAATAAACTAAAAATAGTACACACATCTCTATTTAATAAATTAACTCCTGATAACAGCTTTTCATTTTGCTCCCCACTTGGCTTCATATAAGTTATGTCTACTGCAAGCAGGAAATTGTGTACTTCGGATATTCCCAGATAAGACCTCTGGGAAAGAAGTTCCTTTAACTCTTCTTGGTCCACAGGGCTGGTTTTTGTAAACTTAGAGGGGAGAAAGGAGCCTCTCCCCCCACCACACACACACACATTTTTTTAAAACTGTGTTTGCTGAGGTGAGGTTTCATTTTCACATGCACGCCAAATTCAAACGCTCTTCACTGTAGCTTCCTTTTTTCCACCACGTAGGGTTTCTCAGAGATCTATTTTAGTCAGATTGCACAGCAGCTCTGCGCTGATGAGGAATAAATCCATTCTATCAAAATGTTTTTGCTCACCAAATCAAAGTAGTGTTTTGTCTATCAATCTCATACAATCCTCCTCTCAGTGAGTGTTAAATATTGCCAGTGTAGGTTTTAAAAGGAATAACCAGGGCTCAATTTTACAAACTACTTAACTCTGAGCAGTCATTCAAGCTCCAGCTGAAT
Source organism: Heterocephalus glaber (assembly GCF_000247695.1). Next base: position 25,432,316 of record NW_004624761.1, read on the forward strand.
TTGGTTTTGAGATGTGAGCTCACTGTATGTAGATAACTAACAGCCGGAGATCATTCACTGAAACTTGGCAATGGAGCCTGACTGCGTGGGGCCAGGAGACCAAAGTAAGCTGCCATCTTGAATGTGGCATGGAAAAAGCACAATGTGAAAATACTTAATTTGGCAGGTCTAAATTCATATCCTCAGTGGAAACAGTGTTTGTGGATTCTACATCCTTTTATATAAGCACCTCCCTCTGTGACCTAAAACCATGGCTCAGATATAAAGGACAGGCAAAAAGAAGGCTGGTGTCATTCTTCCAATGGCTCAGCCTCCCACCAGGACACAAAACCTTTTGCAGAGAAGAAAGATGTCAGGCTCAGCATTCTACTGAAATTGGGATTAATTACTAACCCAGTTCCTTAACACACAAATTACTCAAATCTGAGAAGGCTAATATTCTCCAAAGAAAACTTTTGGTTTGTATGTCAGTTGCAGAATGATCTGCACATGGGAAATCCATTTTTAAAGCAGATTTAATGTGGTCACATAGGAGAGGTGTGGAATTTGGATATGAGTGCAAGGCTGAGAATAAATCTATGAGAGGAGAGGAGTGAATAGTAAGTAGCCAGGAGAGGAAGCGCAAGTCATGTTTTACATCCTTGACCCCTTGCTATGCCAAGGAACTTGAACAAAACTCCAATGTTTTGGCCTCAAGCATCCCACAGTTTATATGATTCCAACCTGGGAGGAACTTGGGCTTCTGAATTCACAATTAGTGGTTTAAGGTTTATTTTCTTAGTTTGAAAAAATGTGACTATGGCAATGACTACTTCATTGTTAACTCTAAGCTCCAACATATCAGAAATTAAATGCACAACTCTGAACACCCTTTCAATAATTCTGTGGCTCAGGAGGGGTACCGACGTCTAAACCATAACAAGAACAACTTTAACATGCGCAGTCTATGAGAAGCAAATGGTAAGTTTGAAGCAGCAGCTGCATATTAGAATCACGCTTAAGTTGCTTTTTCATTCATCTTCCCTGCACAGAACATATGTTGTGCATTCCAAGTTCAAGTGCCTTGCTGCACAAGTCAGCTAGCCATTCAGCTCACTGTGGCATCAGCTGCATTTCAATTAGTGGTGAGTACTGAAAGCATGCAGTTTAGGCTAGTAATTAATGTAATCCTATGAATACAAGACCACTTACTCTGCGTCATCTGACACAGGAGTTCTTGAACCGTATCTACAAGACCAAATACAAAATTAGAGGACTGGCAAACAGAAAGTTAATGCTGTAATCAAGCTGGAAATGAAAAATGCTGGGGAAAATATATGTGTGCCAAACCTTTCCACTGATCACACTGGAAGAGAAGAGTTATACAATTAGCAATATTCATTAGCTGCTGAAAATCAAAGAAAAGTCTTAATATTTCTAAAGGATGTGAAATTTGTATTAAAGCCTAAAAGAGAAATGAAAATAATTCCATGTAACCCACAAAGACTCTTTTCAGTATAAACACAAGAGAGGCCAAGGTATAATCTGCAATGTTTAGAGAAGGCAGCAGAGCACACAAATGTGAATTATGTTCATTCACGAAGAGTTAACCTGCTCCTGCCTTTGTATTTGGTAGTAATGGGCTGTAATGGATGCCCAATGCTTAAGCACACCCTCACCGCCCCTATGCTGATGTGTTAATGCATTTGCACAAGTGACATCAAAGAGTATTTCTGCAGTTTTCTGAAAGCAAACCAGAGCTCCAGCCAGAGCCCCAATCAGTGCCTTCCGCATGCATTTGACGAAAACCACAATTCCTAGAAAACTGGTAGCCTTAATCAAAACCAGACTTGAATGATATTCCATAACTTCAAAAACTGTTTTTTTCAGTCTTTTATATTCTTCTGAGAATTTAGATCTCTAAAATTGTATCGTCTATGGTGCAGTCATATTAAGTCTAAATGTGTCTGATAAAGCAAAGAAAAAGATCAAGCTAGACAAAAAATTGGAACAGTACAGTTACAAGGACATATTTTAAGCATATTTTTTAAAAAAGCAACTCTGGTTAATGATCATTGCATTAGCAAAGGTGAATTTTAAGGGTCAATCTGTAACCAGACCCTGAAATGTTCCTCACTTCTACATTCTGATAGTGGACAAAGAGTAATTGCAGTAAATAAAATATGTCCTGCTTCCAGTTTCCAGTAAATTACATCTTGGAGTTGTCAGCAAAACATTATCTGGTCCCCATGCTCAGAATCATAATAGTTTATAGGGAAAACAATAATTTCTGAAGGTCTTTTCCTATACATATAAGAAGAAACACCTCAGAATGCATAGATGCGCACGCACACACACACACGCACACAATGTCTCTCTTAAACATTTTAGAACCGTTTACATTTATTGATAATTATTTCACTGACTTAAAGGCAACAATATCTGAGCAAAACACAAAAATCTCTGTTGGCCCAAAGTGAGACAAGGAAAAGGTTTGTGAACGTTTTACTTTTGCTTCTGGCAGTGTGAAACACATTTTGTTTCTCCAGGGGATAGTTTCAGGCAGCACTAAAGTTTAACTTAACATTCTTACTGTTCTAAAAACACCACTACAGTGCAGCAGGCAAAAAATATATTCTTCCACATCAAGAGAGAGTGCATGAGCAATATTAATTCTGGAGACTGGATAGATGTCCCCAAGTTAACAGATACACATACTGGCATACATTTATTCAAGGGTAGTATTTTCTAAAATTATCCTTGGAAGACAGCAGAGAAGTTATTCCTAAGGGTGGTTAATGGAGAAATAATCTATTAACAGTTATGTGTTTTGTGTCTCTATTTAGATATTTTATTAGCATTTCATTGAAGTATAACATACCTATAGAAAGCGTACCTAATATATAGGCATCTGATAAATTATCACAAACTGAATAAACGTATAGATTAGTATGGAGTGCTTTGTCCTATATAAAATGACTCATTGGTTTGGCTTCTTTAGCACTTTTTGTTTGTGAAATTCAGCTATGTTGTTGCATAGAGGACATATTTGAATTTAAGTTGTTTCTACAGCCAGGAACAGCATTTCAACTCCACCTCTGTTGACAAATACAGATTTAAACTTAAATCTATGTCTCATGGGGCAGGAATTTTTCCATTTGGGTTCCCTGAGCAGTAACCGGAAGAGAAGGCCCTCAGTATTTGTTGAATACTTATTGGCTGCCCTGAAAATCGAAAAGAATACCACGGTTACTAAAGATAACCTTCTTTTATCATCACTGTGATGCAATTACAGACTTAAGGAATTTCCTCTCAGACTAATTTAGTACTTGTAAAAGGGCACAGATTTAAAAAGAATTGCCTTTGCTGGTAAGGAAAAGATAACAGAGGTTGGGCTTCAGGTGGCCTTCTCAGTTGTTCTACAGAAAACCCAAAAGTAAAGGTAAGTTACACCAAAAAAATCCCTAATGTGTGAAAATAGCTACGGGGTACAAAACTGTCATGGTTGGCACAAGCATCATATTAGAAGGAGAAGAGAAAGAAGAAGAAAGAGGAAGAAGAGGAGAAGGAGGAAGAAACAGAGAAGGAGGAAAGGGAAAAGGAGGAGGAGAAGGAGAGGAAGAAAAAGAAAGAAGAAGGAGGAGGACAACAACAAGCAGAAGGACAAGAATAAAAAGAGGGAAAAGGAGAAAAAAGAGGAGAAAGAGAGAGAACGAGAAGAGGAGGAGGAAGGAGGGAAAGAAGAAGGAAGGGGACAAAAGGAAGAGAAGGGGGAAGGGAGGAGAAGGAAGAAGAGAAAGAAAGGAAGTCATCAATAAAGTTTAATTTTGAGGGTAGGAGAATGTAGAAAGATAAAGGGCATAATCTATGCATAATACTGGTTACACTTATGTAACTTTCAGCACTAGCAAAGAATTCCAGAATCAATAATTAGCTGATGCTATATCTCTATAATGTGAACTAGCACTATGTTAATTAGAAGTGAGAGGGGAAAATGGCTTTACTGCTCATCTAAGATTATCTCCCAGCAACTAGCCATGCTTTGCACACTGTAATTACTCAGTACATATTGTTGAAAGGGAAACACGAATGCCCAACATATATGCTGGCTCAATTATGCAAGTATGTCAGAGTTAATCTGACTAGAACTCCTTACGCTCAAACTAACTCATTCCCATTTGAATATTCAGAGGACTCAGAATCATAAACACAGGGATAGATGGAAGTGTCAGGGATCTCACCAGCTTCTACTGATTCCTCAACTTGCGTAGATAATGAGCTGGGAGAGAGTGGTTTTCCACTCAACTGCTCTGAATCTTGGTTCTATAATCCTGGCTTCATGCACCCTGACCTTGGTTTCCTGACTGAAAAACGCAGACAGAAATTCTTACTCTCAAAGGTTGTGTGAGGAGCAAATAGGAATGCACCCAGAATGTATCCAGTTTTCTTTTCTTTTTGTGGTGCTGGGGACTGAACTGAGGACCTTGCACGTTAGGCAAGTTCTCTACCACTGAGCTACACCCCCAGCCCTCTCTTTTCACTCTTATCTGCCTTATAACTGTTGCCCACTGACCCAGGGCCAAGCACCCTACATTTGGAAGCACATTTGGAAGGCAAGTGACTGTGAAGGACCAGGTTGACCTGCCAGTCCCTCTGTCACTGCCCAACCCTAAGCAGCCTGGGAACCATGTACCATCCATCCATTTAACTCTTCTCATATCAGGCTGCCTATTTGCAAATATCACTCAACCGCCTGTCAATTCCCAGGAAAAGGTGATCTGGGGAAGTCGATGTACTTTGAAAAGGCTACCAAGCACCCTACTGAGTAAAGCATCAATATTACCCCTGCACCCTGAAAACTGCTATAATGAAATTTGACTCTACTATTGTTACTATTCAGAAGAAAATAAAACATTGATAAGATTCAGCTGATAAAAATGAAGAGAATGTTGGTTTAAAGTTTTTGGGATCACATAATGTTCTCCCTGCTCTCTACTCTACCCTCTGGCCCCACTGCTATCGTGGTCCTTGAAGAAACAGACTATTTTATACTATTTTATAGTAAGCTGTAATTATGCGAAACACTCCCCATTCCTCTGCCCTGTATGGGTTAGGCAGACCACACTTTAAACAAAAATATATCACTTTTATTAAATGACAATAGAGGCTTCAATATATAGGACCTCAAATCCTAGGATTATTATTTCCTTATTCTTCATTTTAAATCAAGGCAGAGTACAGCATACAAGTCTTACCTCTAAAAGGGAATCAGTGTTTGCTAATGTTGAAAAATTAAATTACAAATATTATAAGTGGTACTCATCATTTTGACCTGGAATCAGAGTAAAATTAAGTAGAATAGAAGACAGTTCAACCTTTTTACCCATTTCTCTTCTGTGAGTCAGGAAGAAATAAGGGTTTCCAATTTATTCTGTCCACAAGATGAAAACCAGAAAGAATGTTTAACAGATAAATTCACTATGGAAATATTCTTTCCACACCTGCTTGTATGCAAAAAAAAAAAAAAAAAGAAACAATTCTTGGTAGACTGGACCATTTGAACTCATTTCACTCTGTTAGCAATAGCAGGTAAGTAGCTTTGATGCACCATAACGAATTAACAATACACTCAAAGCATGTACCAAAGCTCCAACCAGAGAACCAGAGCCACAGGGGCAGAGGGTAACCTGACCTCTGACCATTCATAGGTGGACCATTGGCAGATTCTTCCATATCTAGCTGCTTTGCAAGTAGAACTGAAAGGAACTGATTTGGGTTGGATCCAGTGGGTCTTGGGGACATCCCAATTCTCCTGGTTATCATGTCATCTTTTCATGAATCAGTCAACTTTCTTTGGCCTTTCAGTCCATTGCCACTCCAAGCAGGAGCTGTCATCATTTCTGACTTTTCTTCTGTCCCTGAAGACTCCCATGAAGAAGCCAGAGCACATGCTCTAGGGCAACATTCAGTCCAGCCAGTCAAAGCCCACTTATTGCTAAAGGTATTCAGTAGTGTCACTCATTGGCATTAATCAAGACAAAAGAAGCGAATATCCATAGAGGCAGAGGCACACACAGCAGCTGGGTAGGAAATCCTCTTTCTAATTCCATGAACTTCTCTCATGCAGCTGGTACTCAAATAGGAAAGGTTCCCATTCTGCTTTTGGGGATTGCTGAGATTTAAATCTGGCCAGTCCTCAGCCACATGCAAAGGCTCTTTACCTAGAGTGGCACCAGAAGCAGACCTCGGATCCTGAGCATTCCTTTAAGGGACTTTACTCCCGGCTGCGTCAGTCACCAAGTGCATACTGGGATGCTAAGCTGCTTTTTGGGAACACACTGGCCACACAGCACACCATGGAACACAGGCAGGATGCTCACAGGGGCTGGCTGAGTGCCTCTGATCTTTCTGCCTTTGGTGGCATCACAGAATCCCTTTGAGAAACTCCTTCATTTCCTTCTTTGTCATCCTGTGGTAGCTGTTTGGATGTAACTAGAGCCAGAGAGGACAGCTTTACTGCTAGAGAGAACTCATTATGGGCCGCCCCCACCTGTTATCCTTCACCTCCTGAGGAGGCAGGAGACACCGCTCCTCACCTTGTTCTGGCCTCCTTGGGCCCTTGGCCAAGCTGTAGACCTGCTCCTCCTGAGACTCTGGCACAGGAGCTAGCCACAAGACCCTTCTTTTGCAATCGACTAAGCCAGAATTCACAATCCTGTTGCTAATCAAGTAGGATGGGTGACAAGAGACAAGAGGAAAAAGAAAAAGGATTATGAAAGGAGACAACAAAGAGTGTTGAGACTGAAAGATTCAGAGAGACAGACAGTTCCACTGCTCTCTTTCTTTGGGCTGGTTCAAGATACTAGAATGTGAACTCTAGCAGGGACCTGCGAAAAATCCAGAAAGCCCCAAATGACCCTGTCACCATGGACTCAGCGATGGCCCCTACAGCCATCAAGGGCTCCAGAGTGTATTTCTCATGTATTTCCTACCACACCCTTACATTAGAACCCCACCAGACTCTGAAGCCCTGGATATGTGTTTTGGAGTGCTTGTATTTAAGTTTGCTCACCAATTTTTTTCCACTCAAGATTTATTATGTAATTGAAAAACTTAGGGGAGGGAAAAGATCTTTCTTTTTTTAATGTTTTTACTTGAATATTTAAAATTTGAGCTATGATGCTAATAACTACCTAAGAACCATGGGATAGGAAAGAGGGAAGTTATAGATAAACTGGAGTTTTTAATCAATATATCTTTAGAAGAAACACTGGTGATATCATTAAAACATTCCATCTAGCTCATTCACTATTTTCAACTAATAAAACAGTGCTTAATACAGTTGTGGGAAAAAGGGTCATTTGTGGGGATTATTGGCATCCCCAGGCAGCGATTCCTGTGACAAAAGAATCAATATGGATGCTTGCCATTTGACCTCACACACATGCTTCCCCACAGGGTTACCTCCTAGCACGACTTCTCTGCTATCTGGCAGAAGAGTATGCTAAAACTATGTCAACTCTAGGGGCTTATGTAACATGTTTCTGCAAACTCGTAGGTTTTGTTTTGTTTGAGGTGCTGGGGATTGAACCCAGGGCCGTGCACATGCTAAGCACAAACTCTACCACTTGCTCCATCCCCAGTCCCAGCAAATCCTTTAAAAGCAGCAGTGGCTTCCATGCAAACATCCTTGCACAGGAAGGTAAAAAAAAAAAAATACCTGGAGTTATTTTGTGGATTAAGCATTTGATCTTCCTTTAAGCTGGAAGTAGCCTCCGAGGCAGAGGACACAGAGTAAGTTTGAATCTTGCGGTCATGATTGGCAACTTCTTCTACAACCTCCCTAGGCCCAGCCATGCCAATGCTGAGCCGCCTCCATTTCTGCTGATCTATCTCTGTCACTGGCCCAAAGTGCACAAACTTTTGCCTCGGGCTGGAAGTTTTTGTATAGGCACTGGCTTTGCGGATGGCAAAGTCATCACGGATGGCAGTTTCTGCATTGATTTCTGGTGAAGGCTCAGGGGCACAGATGTGCTGAGCATCTCCATCCCTAGTCAGAACCAGAAATAAGTTCCAAAAGATTTCTAGTACAAAGCAATGAGAGGTTTAAAATACAAAAGTAGATATATAAGAAATACTCCTATGGCTAGAGCAGAATTGTTTTTCCATTAAACAATCCTATAAAGAAATGATCATTCTCTTGTGTGAGTAAATACTTCTCTCTCTCTCTCTCTCTCTCTCTCTCTCTCTCTCTCTCTCATTTTACTGCTAGGGATTGAGCCCAGGGCTTTGTGTATTCTAAGCATGCACTCTACCACTGAGCCATACCCCTGTCCCTCTATTCCTTTCAAGAAACCAATCCCAACATCATAAGAAAATCTTAGGTACAATGGAATAATTAAATTAATTACAAATCAAGTTTAAATTCCTTATAGTAAATAACTCTAATAACATTCATAGTAAGCCAGTTGTTTAAACAGGATGTTTTCTGTTAATGTAGCTTTTGACTCTCAGTATTAGTAAGTTTCTTTTCATGCAGAATATGCTGGTTTCCAGCATTATGAGAGGTACTTCTTCCAGCTATCAAAATTTAAAGTGAAACAAGGACCAGCATTTGATTCCATCAGTGTTAAATAATACCACTGCTGGGAGGAAAACTTGGGAAAACACGACACACCTCGTCTTTTCTGACACTTTCAGCCTCTCCCATGTCTCCAAGTCGGCTTCAGTAATAGTGGAGAGTGTGATGAAGCTCAGAGCCTCGCGGTGAGGGGCAAGGCTGCCCTGAATTCTCCGCTGGGCCAGGTCATCCTTGTAGGGGTCTGGAACCTTCCTGAGCCCCTCCTCCACTGGTTCACTCTCCTGATCTCGGATAACACAGGTCACAACTGACTTCACCTCTTCTGTTTGGCCCTGGCTTCTGTCAATTTGATCCAGGTCCCCACATCATCGGGAAAATCGGGTTCAAGGAAGGGGACCAAACAAACAGAGTGTCAAGCATGGAAATTCAAAGGCTGAGGACAGAACAAAAGCACAGAAGCACCTCTCCCTTTCTCGAGAAAATGGAATCAATTGGAGTTGTGATTACTTTCATCTATGCTGCCCCTTAAACCCTGCAGAGACAGTTTCTTCCAGCAGATGACAGTCTCTAGTTTAGTTAGGAAGAGAAGCCAGGGCTCAATGAAAGACCATTAAGAATGGTAATGAGATTTCAGATTGACAGTAATGATGCCCAGTTCCCACACTATTCAAGTTACTGTGATGAATTCAAGTTTTCTGATTGAATCCCTTAGCCCCCTTGGAATGTTTCTTACGGCATTGGTAAAATGTTAGTAATGAGCTCTGCAGGATCCAAACTTGAGGATTATTCTGGAGATAGCTGGAATGTTTTTCACATATGAAACATCTCAACCATAAACCCACAACTGCCAGAAAGTACACTGAAGTCAATGCTGAACAGAAAGAAAGTGTCAACATTCAGTCTCAGTGTCTGCTGCATAGTATATATCAGGGTTGGCTACTGTAAACTGGCAAAATGGAGTATGTGGTCTTTTCTTAGATTTACAGAGTCAATACCCATTTGTTTCTTGTGTCAGTAATCATTCACTTATTAATGTCAAACTGATAGTTTCAATTATTCCCCTAAAAAATGAATATTAGCTAGTGAATGCTGTAATTTAATCCAAAGCTGTGGGCATCTATATGCATAAACATTTTATCACATTAAATTTCTAATATGCTTCTTGAGAGAGAAGAATCTTAAGACTACACATAAATAGGGCCTATTTTTTCCCCTAAAATACATTATCCAAGCCAGAAAAACAAGAGGTATTCATTTGTTATCTCTATGATTTGGTGCATTTACTACACCTATTCCATAGGAAGGGTACAGAATTTTCTATTTCTTTTAGTTTTTGGGGAAAAGGATATTTATCTGTTTATTTAATCAGTTCTTTGATGCTGTCTAGAGAAGTCATGGTGTGCTCCAGACCCAGAACTGTGCCCCTAGACACAGAGTCAGGGGACAACAGATAATTGCAGCTGGGAATATCAGGAATTAAAATTTCATGAAGGAGAAAGGAAAAAAGGCACATATAAAATCTAGTCCATTTGGCTCAGTGGTTTTGCTGCCTGCTGTGCAAGCGCAAGGACCCGAGTTCGATCCCTGGTACCAAAAAAAAAAAAAAAATTGCAGATCAGCATCTATATGCCTAGATGGTTGGCAATTTCCAAGTCTTTGTCTCATTTGCAACAACTGATCCCTCCTACAAGGCCCTCAGAGAATAGTTTGTTACAAGGTATGCCAGCAAGAACAGCACAGGCCAAAAGCCTGCTGGAGCTGCAATGTGTCCTGTGAAAACCACACTAGGTCTTTTCTGCTCTAATCCCTGTTCTGCATCCAGGGATCTTTCATGAGTTTGTATCTGTTGCTTACTTTAAAAAAAGTACTAGTACACTACTCTACTGCCCTCAATAACTCTGCCCAAAGAAGCATGTTTAGATATAGAATGTATAGCTAAGATAACAAGATTCTCAGTTTAACAGACTTTAAAACTTTTAATGATGGGTACAAAAATAATGAAGATGCTAACTCTAACTGATTTGCTATGAGGAAAACTACAAGTATGATAAACTGTGCAGGACGAAATTCAGTAAGCAGACATTTCAAATGCCAGCCTATTTAGGACAAAAATCACTGGTCAAATTCATCTCACTACAATTTTCCTTTCTCCACTTCACTCAGACATGTACAGGTCGAGTATCTCTTATCTAAACGCTTCAAAACAGAGTGTTTTGGACTTCAGATTTTTTTGGTTTTGAAATATATTGCATATTCTTATATAATAAGATATTTTGGGAATCAGACTTCAGACTAAATACAAAATCCATTTCTTTTTTTTTTTTTTTTGATATCAGGGATTGAACTTGGGACCTTGTGCTTTTGAGGCAGGCCTTGGAACCACTGAGCTAAATCCCTGGCTCTCCATTTCTTCTTAATATATAAGGTAGGATCAAAATAGATAGTGAATGTTTAAATTTTAAAAATTTATTACAATAAAAGGCAAGCAATCCTTCTCAAAATATTCCTCTTTGCTTTGACTTATCCCCCCATTCTTGACACTTTCTGAAGCAGTACTGGAAGTTCTCTTTCACGAGTGTCTTCACTTGGCTCCCTTTATGTCCTGAATCGATTCAAAACATTTACCTTTCATGGTCATTTTGACTTTAGGGAAGAGCTAGAAGTCACACAGTGCTAGTTCCAATGAATAATGTAGGTGAAGGTACACCATAATGTTTTGATTTGATAGAAATGGCAACCATGAAAAGACATTCATGAAAGAGGACTTCTAGAACTGCTTCAGAAAGTGGCAAAGGTCCAGGGATTTAGCTCAATGGCACCAGGCCTGCCTTGCAAGTGGAAGGTCCTGAGTTTGATCCCCAGTACAAAAAAAAAAAGAAAGAAAGTGGCAAGAATGATGGAAAAATTATGTTCAAAGTGAGGGAGAATACTTTGAGGGGAAATTAATGGCAATATATTTTTTAATGTAATGAATTAAAAAATTAAATGTTGGCCAGGGATTTAGCTCAGTGGTTTCACCGCCTGCTGCGCAAGCATAAGGACCCGAGTTCCATCCCCAGTACCAAAAAAAAAAAAAAATTAAATGTTCATCATATTTTTGGATTGCATCTCATATACCTATAAACATAGCCTGAAGGTAATTTCTATATAATATTTTAGTGCTTCTGATTTTTTTTTTTTACAGTGATCTGCCACATGAAGTCAGCTGTGGCATTTTTTGAGTTTTGGTGTCATATCAGCACTTAAAATGTTTTAGATTTTAGATTTGAACTTTGGATTTTCACGTAGGAAATGCCCCATCTCATTTGAAGACAATTTCCATGACAGGACATACAGACATCTATTCTACATTTGAATAATTTTTGTTTGTTGTTTGGATGGGAAACATCCACCATCATTTGTCCAGGTGATATTGTTGATCACTCTCCTGAGTCCCATAACACAGGTCACTATTTATGTGGAGACAAGAAAAAGCAAGCCTCACTTTTTTCCCACTTCCAATATCTAAGACTTACTAAGAAAAAAGAGCTTCTAGCAGAGGAATAAGTGCCCTGATCAGCACACTGGAAATCAATGCTTATTTGATAAATTCAGCTCTACTTTGGACACTGCCACTCTGCTCTCTGTCATGTGCATTTAAGTCCCTAGGAGAGACTGGATATCTGGAGTTCACTTCAAAATACACCACTCTATGGTGCATGTAATTAGGGCAGGAAAGAGCAATGGGGGCTACAATACAAATCCCCAGTGCTTAATTATGTTATCTCTTTCATAGACACACACACTGCACACCTTTTACATTCTAGACTTTTCTTTTCTGAAACTCCCTTTGAGAGTTGTTTGTTGCCAGCTGACTTCTCTGCATCTCTTCTTCGATAAGGTCCATACAGGAGTTGACTCAATGGCACCATAGGCTTAGTTTGGTTCATCCTTGCTCTCCTTGCAGCAAAGTCATCTTTCTCAAGGTCAGGCAGTCGGCATGTGACTTCCTCTTCCAACTCTGAATCTTTGCCATGTTGGTTGGTCAGGAAGGAATTTTCCTTGCGAAGGATAATATCACGAATAGCTTCTTTCTCTTCACTTAATTGCTTTTGACTGATAAGCAAAATTAAATGGAACTCCACATGTGATCAGGCCAAATAAATAAATAAATAAATAAATAAATAAATCCCCATCTCCAGGCAGACAACTTTGTTATTGAAAAGTCCTCTCAATATTGTTAGTTCAAACAACAGGCTTTATTATTTTAGTGCAGAGCTGCAGCATAGTTAAGGTGGGATTTAAAACCTTGAATTTAGCCAGACATTAGCAATACTAAAAATTTATTTAATTTGCAGGGCTCCCTCAGCATTAAGAAAGCAGGATCCTAAATGGCTCTGAAAGTGACAATCCCAACCCATTTCATGAAATTGAGGAAAAGTAGGAAGCTTTGTTGCTATTCTTTTTTCCTTCAGCACATTTAGTAATGCACCCAGTAGGTACCTGAGTTGTTTTTGACTAACAAGACAAAATGCTGAACTACTAAGAAACTGATCTGAGGGAAAGCCATTGAATGCAACTGTGTGATGGCACACCTAGAATGTGCACCAGACTATAAAGTGTAAGGAAGGTCCTTCTGCAGAACTGAGCTAGTGTGGAGCATCTGGAATAGTTTAAGACCACTCATAGGGTGAACTCAAGGCGTAAAAGCTTTCCATGCCCTGTACCCTCTCATCAGCGACCCTTTCTTCCCTCTTCTGTCTCCATAACTCTACCTCCATTACAGCTTCTCTGTTAGATGTTGGCTGTCCAGTACATTGTGGTAAGACTTTTTGCCAAAATGATCTTAAAATGATTATGGGCTATTTTCCTTTTCAAAAGAGTCTTGAGGCCCCTTTTGACATATGAACTTTAAATTGTTAAAGGTATGCAATTTAACTGTGCAATATCAGGCAGTAAACCTTAGGACTTTTTCAACTTGGTTTTTATCCTGCAGTGGGATGAGGGTAGAGAAATGAAGTCTACGTGGCATTGAAACAAACACCCACCGCTCCACCTACAAATATGATCAGCCTTGTTTCTAAGTAAAAACAAAATGTTGAAATGTTTTTTCATAATTTATTATCTTCTCGGTTCATAAAGATGATAAGTCAATAAAATACCTTGACTTATAAAGAAAGCTCACCTACTTTGTAGGGGCTTTCTGAAGGAGGATTAAGAATAATTCTTTATCCTCAAAGGACAAACTCATTTTAGGAATGAAGACAGAAAAAATTAGCCTGGCTGAAAGTAGAAGAATGAGACTGTGTACACTGGTCAACCAATTGGCCTACCTTCTATTGCTTTGCCCCACAGGATCCCAGAGGAGGTTATCCTCTTAGGGCAACAGCAGACCCCCTTTCCATCTGATGTGGCAAATCAAAGCAGCACTGGTCATGCCCAGAAAAACATCTCATTATTGACCACTGTTCTTAATAAAATTTTAAAATACAGAAGGAGGGGGTGATGCTTTGTTCCCTGAATAAATTTATTTCTTAAAACATAAAATTCTGTCCTTTGTTTTGCAGGCTCTACTTGTAGTGTCCTTCTTGGGCTCACTGCCTGCATGGCACTCACTTCCCAGCCTCCTTAGCCAACTTATCTGGCAAGGGCCTGCTGGTATGGGTTGACTGTGGCTATAAAGAGTACCCAGTGCAAAAGATGGTCACTGAATTAATGTCTCTTAAGTCATTATGTACAAATGATACTGAAGATGGCTAATAAGTGCATACTTCACGTTAGAACTCTCTCCAAGTGTTAATTCCTTTAAGCTTAACTCTAACCCTGCAAAATCTGTGATATTATCATTCCCATTTTATCAAGTGGAAACTGAGACTGGGTTAAGAAACTTGCCTGAGTTCAAAGTAAAATGCAAACCCAGCCTGTCTGTTCCCACAGGTCCTCTTTTATGACAATGAATAGACCACTGTACTATTCATTGAAGAAAGGATCATGCCAGGAGCAGTTTTTAAAGTAAAGCATCATACAAAAATAAGGCATTATCATTACTACGAAAGCAGGAGAAAGAGAAGTAATTTGGTTACTAAAGAGATCCTGGAGTTGTACTTAGAATGGAGTTGTGATTTGCATTGCTGGTTACAGACAACAACATTCAGCCAGGACTGATGATACAGAATGCTAACTAATCATACCTTACAATATTGACACTACAACTTATTGTTTACAAAGCCTTTCAAACTTATGGCCCAATGTAGAAGTGCATACTTCACATACTCTCATACCCAGCACAGAAGCAGACCCTCATCTTGAATTGCTTAAGTTCAAGATGAACACTTTCTGTTTTTTGACCGGGGACCTGTGCTTCATCTCAGGAAGAATTCTTTGGAATAAAAAGTATGCATTTATGTAAATACCCTGCCAATTTGTGGCACTAATTTGAGCAGGGAGAATCTGGTACCTTACACATCATGTGAGCCCAGCCAGGGTACAAATTCCCCTGGTGTTTCTTTTTAGGCTAGATGCCCAGTGTGGCAGGACTTGTTTCAAGAGATCTCAATTTAGATATGTGGACTTCTAAAAAGGGATTGAAGCAAGTTTCTGTATCACTGAGTGCTTAAAGACACTCCCCTCCTACTTGAAGACTGTCACAGTGAATAATTTTGTTGTGAAACTCTGATATATTTTATTTTACTTTCTAATAACAACTTCCTGAGCAACTAATACATTCCAGAAGCACTCACATTCCTGACAGCTCTTCAAACCTGGAATTATGATGCCCACTTTGTAAAGGAGAAGAATAAAATTATCTGAGTTTGGGTAAATTAATTCAAATCAATATAAGCGGCAGACTCAGGCTGTCTGGCCTATTTATGGGCACTTTTATTTCTTTCAAGTCATTCATAGATGAGTTGCTCCGGGAAGAAGGAATCACTTGGTGAACACCACTTACTCGGAAGGAATATGGTCCATCGTGCAGTGAGAAATGCCCAGCCCTGCCCCCAACCTGGCACCCCTGCCCAGGTTCAGCCAAAACAGGCAAGGCTGTCACGGTAGGAGAGATTATGGACCCAACATGCAGGATAGGCCAGAAAAGGCTCCTGTCTCCAAATTTCTAAGGCTTATACATTTCAAAGTGAATGAGATAATGATTTAAATGGAGGAAGAGCTGGCATTTTCTTTCACCCCCTTTTGCTTGGCAATGCATAAGCAACCAACTCAGTCTGGCAGTCAGTTTGTTCTATTGAAAGAAATTGGGCACTCCAGAAAAGCCTGCTAGTCCTCCTGGGAACATCATGGGCAACACCAGAAACCTCCATGTTCACACTGTTTCCAGGCAGGGCAGCTACACCCAGAGTCACAGAGGTTCGTCCTGTTCTGTGTCTGCCTGGACCCAAGACCTGGGGATCGGTAGAGCAGCCATCAAGGGACCGGCATCTGGTAGGAGGAATGCGGAGGACTACGTGTCTGGCACTTGGCTATGTCTGCTCTTCCTCCAAAGATTTCTAAAATGTCTATTGTTCCTCAGAGATGTTTTTCCCCCTCTGTAATTAATTACTATGTGGTTGAGAAGATTCACAGACTAGCAGAAAATACTGAGTGCTGAAACATATGAAAACAATTAGAAAAGAAGTACAATCACGTGAAACCTATAATTCAGTTAAAAAAAAAGTTTACTTCTCCAATGGGAAACACAAAGTAAGAAAACTCAAATCTCCATGGCATTTTAATTCAGGGGAAGTGAATCTTGGTTCTTATTTTATCCTCTTAAAAACAGAAACCCTGGCTTCTTTGGCAGAGCCTCATATGGGGAGGGGGGTAATTAAGTTAACACAATCATAAAATAGGAGAAAAAGCAGTTTATAGACTTTTTTTTACTTCAATAGAAACTAATAAATATTAAATGCCACATATTTATTAAGAAGTCCTATTTTCTGTCCCTTGATGCTAAGATATCTCCTTATATATTGATTCACAGGGAGCTTGGGGGTTACAGGTTTCTAATCTCATGTGACAATGAAATAGCATGTACCTTTGCTCCATTTTTGTATATTGTCTTAGAAGTACTGCAAAGAGGTATTCGAGAATCCTAAGGAGGCAGACAAACAGAAAAAAATGGCCTATAAAAATAAAACTTTGTTCTTTGTACGCACCTCCCCTGGCATATCACACCCACCCACACTCACTCGCCTCTGCAAACAATGACTTTCCCAGCTGAGAAATGGGCCCCACAAAGTATCTCAGGCCTCTCACTGGGCCTAAAAATGTGATGCATCCAGATGAATTCATCTGAATGTCAAAAAAAGGAGACTGAGGTTAAAATGCTTTGAGAGGCATCAACACATTTCAAAGATTTATATTGATATTTTTGAGACATCAAGAATCCTTTTCTTCTTCATGATATATATTTCATTCCAGTTAAGCAACTGTCTCCCACATTAAAAGCAGGACCCCCAAATGTGGATAAACTTAGAATAACTCTCAACTCTATTGTGGCTTGCAAAAAGTTAAGTGACAAAAACACAGACACATTATGCTGGTGTCATGGTATGTATAAAGCATTTATAAGGCAGCAAGCAGCTGAAAAAATCTGCCTCACAAATGAACTCTAGGTGATTGGAGCCACTATGTCACATCGCTATTGGGACCTTCTCTATATGCATATTGATCATGAACCCAATTTTAAATGCTAACCTTGAAGCTTTCAGGTGTGACACTATTAACTGATCTGCAAACTTCTGCTTAATACAGTTAATATGGATGAAAGAGGTGAACATTAAGCTAGGTCACAGGAAACATGGATAGGAACAAAAATGGCTATAGACATACTATATATATTAGACATCAATCAGAGTTACATTTATAAACCAACTGATTCCATGTTTGTATACACAAGGGAGTTGTCATGCAAGAGGCCAACGTTTCATTGCAAAATAAGCCTCAGAGTTACAGAAGTGTCACAGGACATTTATGGAATTCCCACCCTGTGCACAAATTCTTTTCTCTACATCATTATTATGCCTGGATCTACACAACCAGTTCAGTGCAGCTCCTCATTCACCTCCCTTTGGTCTTTTGGAGGTTCTAAAGACAATGATTATGATGATAACAATGTCCTCAGTAAATTTTAGTTTAAAGTCTTCACAGATAAGATAAAAATGAAGGTATATGTGTCACAGATATTACTATTAAAATTTTAAATAAATTCATACTCTTATCTGTATTATTTAGTACATACACTTCTTGGGTCCTGGGCTTCAAGATGGAAGCAGGAAGTCTGGAAAATGGTACATGGGGAGAGGATATTATTCTCGGCATCTGGCCCGGTTTGTGGTATAAGTAGATGTTGGAGGGACATAGAAAAAGTGCATATCTGACAAGTTCTTGGAATCATAATTCAAAAAACATTTGGGCTTTTAAAAAAGGATTCTATGATATAACTTTTCATTATTTCAGAGAGCTGCTTATAAAACAAACATTATTTTGTTAGAATTTTCTAGAAGAATGTTTAGGATCAGCATGATTGTCTATGGGATTCTACAGACAGAGAAATACATTTTTGTTTTTTTATTAATACAAAGCCATTTTATGGTTAAATCTATTTCTATTAAGACCTAGACCACTGCAGCAACCACATACAGCACTGTACTGAGACACAGAAAATGTTCTGCTAAGTGTGTGGGAGGCAGACGTGGTGCTCTGGCCCAAGCACCTTAATCTGGTCAGCAGGTCAGCTGCGACTCGATCTGTAATCACTCACTGCCACTGACCCTCAGTTTCCTCTTCTGAAAAATGAGAGAATCACCTGGCTTCTAGAATTAAATGAAATGGCAAGTGGCAAAGGAATTTCAAGTGTAAAATTCCTATGAATGCCAATTTGTGACAGCTTCTCAAAACACAATGTAAAACTGTAGAACTGTGTTTTCCTGTGGCTTTGATTGCTGAATGTCTTCATCCTGTGTGTAATATGAAGCCATCGGGACTGGATACTAGTGCCTTTCTTACAATTAAGAGAAGTAATTATTCCAGTCTTTGCTTTCGAATCAACATGCTTCAGAAAATGAGACAAAGTCAGTCCTACTTACTGGTCCAAAGAAAATAAGTAGATTTTTGTAAGCCAGCCTAACTATGTAAAGAAAGCGTTCCCCATTTCAAGACACTGTTTTCTTGTGATGTGTAAAGTGACATAGTGAGCCATTTAGGAGTAGCCTAAAAACTAACAAGCCACGAGCAACAGCAAAGGACAACATTATTGCTAGGTAAATCCTAGCAATCCAGCCGACAAATGATCGAACACAAGTATCACACCCGGACAAGGTCTTATCACACAGCAAGAAGGTCAGTCTTTATCTCCAATTAAAATAACCAGGGACTCAGCAGAGACTAGTGTCTATTTCTACTTGTTCAGAGTTGGGGAGAGTGATGCACTGGGAAGAGCAGGAAGCATGTAAACAAGAGGGAGAGTCCAACTTGCCAGACAGATTTCAAACCTGCGGCCATGCAGAAAGCCAGCCGGGCCAGCCCTCTGGCGGCAGAGCTAACCTGGCAAAACGCCGTGCTGCAGGCAGAACCTTGATTCCAGCTTGCTCTAGCCTTCTGCGTTTTTGGATTTCAGTAGCATCTTTGTCTTCAGACTTGGGAGCTGGTGCCACCACAGTTCCCTCTGCAGGCGGCCACTCCTTACCATTGCTGTGAGGTGATCCTAGCCCAGCATTACAAGGCTGGGCCCCTGGATGCATTTGGCCAACTGGGTCTTCTTCACCTGCTTCACTTCCCTCCTCCTCTATAGTTTCAGGATAACTAGTGAGTTGGACAACATGGTTTACCAAACCAACAGACTAGCCTGGGGAGCTAGTCATCTCCCAGCCATTCTGATATTACTTTTCACTTTAAAAGAGTCATAACATGCAATATAATCTTGGTAAATTGAAGACAATTAAAGGCATCTGCTTGTTAATACAAGGCATCATACTCTAAACATTAAGAGCTATTCCAAACTTGATATTGAAAGGAAAAAACTTTTCCTGTTAGAAAGGGAAAATTCATTAGTTTTGTTTAAAAATTAAAACTTTTAACAAAATGTTTATTTAATGGGGAATCATAGTAAAAATGAACAATAAGAAAAGTTTCCTTTATTAGAAGGTTATTTAGGCAAGAACTCTATCTTATTTATTATTGAATCCCCAAAGCATAAAGATAGTTCCTAGCACATAGTAGGTGTTCAGTAAATACTTGCTGAATAAATAAATACATAGAGATTAAGAAAACCACTGCTTGTTTCTCTAAAGAGATGAGACATCCAATGTATTTTCCACTTATTATCACCATTTCTATGTGTGATTGTGAAGCATATTCCATGCACTGCTTATACACTTGAGCTTATGTCTAGACAAACTTGCATTGACATTTTAAGAAGTCTTTTTCTGCATAAAAATGTCCTCTATAGCTAACCTAACAGGATCAGGAGTCACTCTTCACAGAAGGACATGGAGGACAGACCTGTTCTCCTTGCCCTATCAACACAACTAGCTTCAAACATCCACTTGTTAGACGAGTACTAGACTCCTCCTGTGTGCCAGGCACAGAAAAAGGCATTTTGATGAAGCTGTCATTTGCTCATAAGCAGCTCTCTCCCAGGGTCTGTCCTGCCCACCCTCTGTATATTCTTACACCAAAGGTCTGAAGTAGTTATGTAACCTCATCCATGGCCAGGAGCTTCACTAGGAAAGGAGCAGGCCTTACCTGAAGGGCCGCTCCCCGCCCAGGGGGGAGGTAGCAGTACTCCAGCTCTTCCGATATTCCTCTCGCTCTGCTTTCTTCTTTCTCAGAGGAGCAGGGACGTAGGCTGTCTGGTTGCTTTTGTTCGGGAGGTACTGGTTAAAAGGCACTGCTGATTTTGGCTCACCATGGGAAGTCCGCCGTGCAGACATGTCATCTTTCTTCACATCTGGAAGCTTCCGATGTGGCAAGTCAGATTCAGAATCACTTCCTCTCCCTGGGGAAGAGAGGATGGATGCCGAAGAAGTATGTTTGGCTAGTAGGGTGCCCAATGGCACATCCACAGGATTAGGGATGTGGTTAAATCTGTGGGTTCTAGAGATTCCTTCCTTAAATTAATCACCTAACAAATCTAAGCAAAAATTACAGAATGCTCTGCAAAAAACTCTCAATTCTAATCAGGAAAAATAAAAAGTAAGCAACAAAATTAAAAATAAAATAGAGGTAAGCCTAACTGTATCTGGAAATTACAACAAGCAACACATTTCCAGTAAAATTATATGCCTGTCAAGATCCTGTTACTCTTAAAAGAAAAAACATCAATTCACCAAAAGAGTTTTTACTGAGTTCCTTCACATCTTACACTATGCCAGACATTCTGATGAATAAGAACTATACAAGATTTTGTCTTTGAGGTGCCTTTAACCAAATCATGAAAATACATACAGGATTCCAGGAGAAGAGAGATAAAGAATAAAAGGAATTCAGAGAAGCAATCAATTTAGATTATACCAAGGGTCTTCCAAGAAGCAATGGTATATCCCCCTGTGACAGAGCTTTCCCTGCCACTCTTAGCTGGAGATGGTCTCTTCTTCCTGTGATTTTTATGGCCCTATGATCTGTGCTCCCTTCTGGGGCATTATCTTTTCTACCTTATGTTTGGAGGACAAGGGCTAAAGTTGTCACAGTATGATTTGGTTTGGCCTGAAGAGCGGCTTAGACAATGCAAAGGCATTCAGTGTTGCCAACATCAGCCTTCTGTTGGACAACAGCCCCAATAATTATACTGTATTCTTGTTTCCTCTCATTTCATCTCATTACATTTCTAAGACCTATTAGAATGAAGCTATCATTATGACAAACACTATCATAAAAGTAACTGCCACTTTGATGTTGGTTGTAACCATTACAATGTCATTCAGTAGATAATATAGAATCGTATCTATTTATACTTAAAAAGAGAGCATTCCCCTAAGAGCCAAGGCATGTGGTAGCATGGCATAGGGGTTTATGTCAGACCTACTTCATTTTGAGCTTTGCTACTCGTCAGGCTCATAGGAGATTTTGCACATATTATTTCACCACTTTCAGCCTGTTTTCCAATCTGTAAAATGGGACAATAATATCACCTGCTTCATTGGACTGTCAGGAGTATTGTATCCATGGGAAACTATCAGTACAGCACTTAGCAGCAAGTGTTCAACAAATGCTGCTTTCTTTCTCTGTCCTAACAGTTCTGGAGCTATCAGAAACAAGGTGTGGACTCCTAGACACATTCAACAGGCTTTATTCTCCTTTTCTGTAAAATAGGGATGAAATGATCTCCTCTAGAGATTAAATGATATAATAACTTTTAAAAGACAGTAAAAGTTCAAAGAATTGCCCATAAACAACTTGCCTATTGTTGTACGTGAAATATTCAGCTTATGAATTATGCATGCGGCTTGCTTTCAGTCTCCTTTCTGAAATTTTGACCCTTTCATTACTTGTTAGTATTCGAGTATCAGCTTTCATTACTTACCCCCTTCCTATATCCAAGCTTTTTAACTGTCCCAGTGTCATAATAAAATGTTTATAGTGCCCTGTGAATCGCTTTGTAAACAAACACTGATACCCTCTTGTCTTGCCACACTTAGAGGCTTGTTTCCCCACTTGATGTTATTCCCATTTTATTATGGTGGAAAAAGGCTCAGAGAGGTCAAAAGAGCCCCTCTTCATGGCTGGGTGGTGACAGCTCTGAGAATCAATTTTTGTTCTCTGGACTCCCAAAGATCTTTCCTTTGTAACACACTTCTTTTGGAAAAATACTCTCTGCTTAAAGTGTCCTGACTAGGGAGAAGTATTACACTGTACTGAATAAGTGAATGAGAGAGAATGATTCTTCAATCAACTGTAAAAGCTTAGTAATGGATTACAGTTGTCTCAGGTTCTGCAGTTTTAAATCCCTATAATATATGAACCTTATTTATGTACAATATTTAAAACATACTAATTAAAAGTCTCAAAATGTTGTTTCACACATAAGCACATCATTTTTGCACCCATTTATTCTTTGATGAATGTCTTAGATATTTCAGGAAATGTTAGCTTACAAATATCTCGAGACAGGTGGCTCAGTTGAAAGACACGTAGTCTCGTGTTTAGAAATCAGACTCTCATTTCTGCTCCATCACATAGTAGTTCTGTGACCCTGGGAATTTAAACTCTTTGTACCTCAGGTCTTTACAGAGATAATAATATCACTCTCCTGGGACATCATGAAGATAAAATGAGATGACCGAAAGTGCCTAGGAAGAGGCTGTCTTGGTATGCCTTCAGTAGATCATCTTATCTAATGCTAGGACTTAAAAATATTTTGATTTCAATTCATCTTACCAACATGGACATTTACTAAGGTGGCTTCTCCATGTATAGTCAAAGTTAGAAAATGAAACAGCACGGGATGATGGTATTATTTATCAATGTCTGATCATCCTTTCCATGAGGCTACTTGTCTTTCCTTTCCAGGAATTAGGGGACACTTTTTCTTTAAACATATCTTTGTCATATACAGTACAATCCCAATGCTTTGCTTTTGAATATTCCTCTACCACTTTAACTTCTTCATTCCTTATATGTCTTTTAATACCTTTCATATAAAAGATAAGAATATTCACCTAACACAGGGCACCATGTTTATAAAATGTGGCATTAATTTTAAAGCAACTGAGTGGAAGATGTTACATTTCCTCTCCAATGAGACCCATTAAGTGCCTAGTGAAGGTGAGAGAGGAATTGGGCACCTAACTAGCAAGAAAGCTTGGCTGAATCGACCCAGTAGATACAGCATTCCCATTAGGGAGCTCTGTGTCCAACTCACAGAACCATGGCACCTCTCATGAGTGTACCCTTTGACTGTCTTTTTTGAGCATAGCAATGGGTGCCAGTAATAAAATAAAAGGTCCCCATATTGATTCAATATAGAGTTGAAGAACTTCATGGTAGGACTTTGTCTAATTGGTTGTGAGTCCTAGAAAATAAATTTTCAAGATTTAAAGTTCTTCCAAATTTGGAAGTGTTTATTAGAAGTAGCAATCTTGTTGATTAGCATCATTTGAAAAAACATACCATAAAGTCTTATGAAATCCAACCTGTATTTGGCTAAAATTATACTCTTTTTTTAAAAGGCAGATTAAAAATGTGTTGTTTTCTTTAAAAACCTCATTAGGTCTTGATTAGTTTACAGGAACATGCCTTAAGGTATCAAGCTGATTGGTGAAATCTGTGTAAGATACTCTTTCATGACAGTGTTTCATAAAGCTCAATTCCATGTTATTCTTCAGAAGGGGAAACTATTTATAAATAGACTCTAGTTTACCAATCTTAATTGCTGCAAACTAAATTGTGCCTCAGTACATATTAGTATAATATTAGTAATTACTATTTTAAAATCTCAAATCCCTTCAAGATGTGGTTTGCTAGAAATTCTGAACCCCTTGAAGCTGGTGACAGAATAAAGGGTCTATATTATGCGTTACAAAACACCAGTGTGAAAAAAAAGCAACGATTTTTTAAAAGCAATCAAAACAATATGGATGAAATAGTTTGGTTAAGATATGTTTTACAAAAGGAAATCTACTATGTGGTTATGTTAAAGCCTAATTAGATCATGGAGCTGGTATTTAACTCCAAGTACTGTGGGTGGTACTTCAGATGTCACATACAATTTTAGAAATGTTTCTCAATTGGCTTACAGTGCACCATGGAATTCTTTAGGAGTCACACATTATATGGCCCTGAGGCTAATATATTTGCTAGAAAGTTTAAATCCTAAACAAAAGCATCAGTTCAGTCATTTTAGAATAAAACATCTATTACACAAAGATAAATTATGCTTAAGAGCATAATAAGTTTTGGGCTCACACTTTTTGAGGCTAATATTATTAGACTATTTTACTGACAGTAATTTTTGCCACTCAAAAATATTGGGGCAATTACTTAGCATTTTAAAGGTTCATCTGTAAAATAAGGGTAAGAAGGAGAGTCTCCAGCTCCATAGGAGAACTAAGTGGGATACTAGGACTCTCCAATATCTGTGCTGAGGATTAAACGAGATACTAAACGAGATACTAAATGAGATTAACTGAGGATTAAATAAGATATTAAATGAGACACGCTGAGTAATACAGTGAGAAACCTGGGTACATTAAATACTCAGGTATTTTAGTAATACAATTTTACAG
The DNA here is from genome assembly GCF_000247695.1 of Heterocephalus glaber. Next base: position 25,457,072 of record NW_004624761.1, read on the forward strand.
CCAAAAGGGCTCTTTTAGCTACAAGAGTCCATTTTGATCTCAGAGAGCAGGCCTAAGTCCAGATAATATTATCAACCAAGCAATACATAAAAAAATAGAAACAATTAAGCTTCCACTAGCCTTGGTGTCCTTCTGCAAAGTTTATGCATACAGAATCAAGCCACATTCACTTTCTACAAGTGCAGAGGTACAAGATAACTAAGGCAAACAGCTTCTAAAATATGAGCACTAAATTTATATCAAGTTACAGGACCATACATTTTTATAATGAAAAATGATCATTCCATACAGGTGATATAAAATCCATGGGATTTAAATCAAATCCAGCCTCAGGGCAAACAAGCAGCTTGGGTTGTGCATTACACATTAGCAGGCACCTGCATCGGGACAGCCAACTAGACAGATATCAGAAGCTTCAAACAGACTGCCAAAAATGTGTCAATGAGTTATGCCATCCTAAGCTTTGGAACTTTCATAAGCATATGCGATACTTTTCTCATTTGCTGGAAGTTGGTTCATTTTCACTTAGACAGTGGGGTACTCACTCCAACATTTTCCTTTCTCATACCTGAGTATATAAACTTTAGCACACTTTATGAGCTAATGGTCTGCACAATGTCTTGACTTACTGAGGGAAAAATGATGTAACACATTTTCCATTAGAAGATATGCTCATTCAGGTGGTGTTCAAATAAACTGCTAGCAAAGCCAATCAAGATTCTGAGAACCATAAAAACCAACATTCAAAGACTTTTCCCACCAGCTTATAGAATTACTGGATTCCAGCAAGGTGGGTATGGAGTCTGCCTTCCCAGCAGGAATGCTCTCCTTATCAATGATTAATTCTGAGATTTGTGGCTTATGGAGACCCCAACCTACCATCGCTGCTTCCCCTGAGCACTACATCTGGTGAAGGTGTCTGGCGGGAGCGGGAGCCAAAGGAGTCCAGGCTGTCGAAGGAATCATCCCTGCCGTGGCGAGGAGGGGAAAGGGAGTCACTGCGCTCAGAATCCCAGCAATCAATGTAACCACTGTCTCGGATGCTGCGTTTAGGACTCTCAATGTCATCAGTCTCCTGCCCCAAAACAAAGCAAAAGAATTACAAACATCAGTGCAACAGACACAGAGCCTACAAGAGCAGGAAAATCTTTCCAAAAATACTGCACATCAAATTAGTATGGAAAGGCTGTGGCAACCAGCTATGGGAGCGAGTAGCAGGTACAAGTGATGGTTCCATTCCTTAACCTTTCTCTGCCACATTTTCTTAACCTGAAAATCATGCACAACATTAAAAACAATCCTCAAGTATCATACACCATAATGTCCAAAAAAGGGGAAAAAGAATTAAGAATAAAGGATCACAACGTTTGGATTTATAAGAATGCAAGGATCAATAAAAACAAAAAAGCAAAACCTTAACCTTGACTTGTCTTTCAGAATCCATATCTGCATGTCTGTCCCGGGACCAAGCCCCTAGTTTAGCCGGGCAACTGCTTCGGCTATCTGGCAAATACAAGCAGCATTTGTTTTTGTGGCAGAATCAGCTCTGTAAAATCCTGGAGCAGCATGTTTCCATCTTCTGCTACCTTGGAGGGAAATTCCTACTCTGAAAGAGAGCTGTCTTTCTGAGGCAAAACGTTTTTTTTTTTTTTTTTATAAAAAAGCAATGAAAAATATGCAAAATGCTTTTCCTGATGCCTCAAAAGACTCCAGGCATGCTCTTGCTCTCAGCCAGAGCTTGGCACTGAGGGAGTCGAAAGCACTTGGGGCTGACCCACATGTTCGCAGCAGTGAGAACAATGGCTGTCTTTGACAGCCGGTGATTATAAATTCTTTCCAGCACAAGCGGCACATACTAAAACACTGAAACTCCAGCAGAAGAAAGGTCAGTCAAAGCCATCCTCACCCTTGGATTATAATAAAAGCCTTATTCCCACCAATGTCTTAGCATTCATTACAATGGTCCAGGCTGACAAAAACAAAAATAACTCCAGTCACTCAAAGATAAACCTCAGTTTAATATCCTCCAGGCTGTTGCTTAAAATCAGGACTGTGGATAACAGCAGTGGAGGGGCATGTTCTCATCTGCAAAGATGGAATGTCACATTGTGGATTTCCCAAGACGCACATGAAGGTCCCTTCTGCATTCCCAGTCAAAAGGATACATAAATAAATATTCTGTATATTAGAAGTTTTGGAAACTGGTCTAGACTCTCTAAGATGCCCACAGGAGTCACTGCCTTTGTAGGAAGTGCCTTTGCTGGCTGCTTCTATCAATTATATCCTGGTCCTCTGACACAATCCCCAGTGGGAGGCATTTGGGGGGATGGAGTGGTTGTAATTCTTAAGGCGCACACAACTTCTGCATCAAAAGAGGGGAGTGGGCGAGAGGACAAGGACAGGCAGAGAGGAGGACCCTGGAGCCTCCACAGAGGACCTGATTAAAGCCCCCTGAAGGATAGGTTGTCAAATGGCCCGAGTGAGCACAGATGACATGAGTCTCCACAGGAAGGCAGAAATTCCAGTTACGGAAATTAAGGTAGTTTACTTGCAGGTCTAAAGTTAAGCAGGACTTGGAACAAAAACCAGGCCTAACAGCTGAAAAAGGAAAAACTTGTGACTCACTGAAAAGTATGGACCTACATCAGATACAGTTTTGCATTGAATTTCTTTAGAAATATGAATCATTATCTTGAAATATTTATGTATTGAGAATAGGCCATATGGCTAAAAAACAAAGGTCACTTTCATTGAACCTTTTTTCCACAACTAGGGCTGTATGTGATGCCTTTTGTACATGATGTTATTTAGTCCTCACAGCCACCCAATGATGTGGTTAGCATTGTCCTTATCTTACAAAAGAGAGAAATAAGAATCAGAGAGATTGAGTAACTTGACTGAGATCACACAGTAAGCAGCAAAGCCGTGATTCTAAAACAGGATTCTGGCTCCAAATTCCAAATGGTAAAACCTAAAAAGAGTCAATCATCTTTGGTGTAGTTCTAGCTCTCCCATCAGATCTTCTCTACCATCAGGATATTCTTCTCTCCCACTGGGTACTTGCTATCTCCTTTCTCTAGGGATAGTACTAACCTGGAGCATGTCCCTAGATAAATGTTCTTTATGACTAGCTCACTGAACTATAAATCTTGCACAAGAAATTCCACTTAGGGTAAGAGCATAGTAGGGAAGCCAGACTGAATTTAAATCTTGACTCTACCCCATGCCAGCTGTGTGATCTAAGGTAGGCTATCTCACCTTACTAGTTCTCATCTGTAAAATGGGGCCAGTAATAACACTTGTTTTACAAGGATGCTAGAAGAGTTAAATGTGTTACTATATTGAAAGCATTCAGAAAAATGCATAATACAAAATAAGTAAAAGTATCAGCTATGGTTATAATTAGTATTATTTATTCACCAGGTATATAAATTTCTATATACAAATTGCACACTTGTAAATTGAGTTAGGAAAATAACTTCACACACATGGTACTCTTTTTCTCTCCTCCATTTATACCCCATATCTACATGGCCTGGGCCCAGTTTCCGTCAGAGAGGACGGACATTCAGGAATGTGGGCCACTGGTCGCATCTGGAAGTGACATGCCGACAAGCTGCTTGGTGCAACATTACAAAACTGGATTGAGAAAATAATATCAGAAAGGTTTCCCCCAAGGCCTGTCCACCCCCACCCCACAAACCACAGAAGAGCCAGGAAGAAAGGGAAAGTCAGCATGTTTCTTGGAGCTTCAGCTGCTTTCTCACAGCTAGTTATGGGAAAAAAAACCCAGAAAGGCCACCCTGTTCATGATTGTGCAGAAAGTCAAGAATAAATCCTTGGGTCCAGTGCATGGGCTGGGAGCTGAGTAGCATAGCCAGATTGAAGAGTGAAAAACAGGCCATCATGGCTACCCTTGGCCAACCTGGTGCCCCAGGAACTTTGGGGTGAAACAAGAAGCTCTTCAGCCAGAGATAAAGATGTGGCTATCCGCAGCACACACAATTTTACTGGCCTTTATTAAGTCACCTAAAATGAACCTTTTGGGGAAGGGAGAAGATATAAACCTGCACAAAGGGTGATACAGTCTAAGCTCTCCTTTCATGAGGTCTAATTACATTGTCTGTACTCTTCACCTTGGAGCTGGGTAGCTTTCCTTCTCCAACAGAGCACTCTGAGGAAGGGAGATAAGACTAAAATCAGTCTATTGTGCTAATTGGGAGTTGTTCTAGTAAGAATGTGTAATGAAAAGGGAAGAACTACTAGCTTCTATGAAATCTTTGTATTATTCCACTTTTTGTCCCCTCTTTTTGTGAGAATGAGAACCAGCTAGGATCAGTGGCTGCCTTGGGGTATCTGAGAAACTCCAGACACCTCCATTTTTCCACTCCACATTTTCTGCTTCCTTTGTGATTTACAGTATAAGGTAGCTAGGTCCTATTCTTAAGTGTCAGAGGGTTCTAGTTTTCCAATATGATCACTGATTCTCCACCCATCCACTCTGGTTGCAGAAATGATTCATCCCACAAATACCGACTCAGCATATTCCATGTGTTGGGTACTGTTCTAGTCCTGGGGACACAGTATTATGCAAAAATCAACACAGCCCCTGTTCTTATGGGGATTATGTTCTAGTAGGGAAGACAAAAAATAAGCAGAAATCCACCATAGACACAAAGTTGGGGGATATATGAAAAAATAAGGCAGGTTGAGGGAACAGAAGCTGATAGCAGTGCTATTTAGGGTCTGCATTTGTTTGCAGGTCCTATTTCCTCCTCTTTATTCCTTCTTTCTGTTAATCCCCTCACCTCCTGAAACAGAATGGATTAGACAACTCATAGTGGTCACAGTGACTGGTACAGGAAAAGGACAGTACATTCCCAGGAACTGTACATCTGGGGCTATGGGAAGTGTTCTCTTGCCTTTCTGGGGAAGGAGTTAGAGGCAGGTAGCCTTGGAGATGCTGTTGGCTCCATTCAGTATTACAAGGGCATATCTGCCTGTAGGAGGGTGAATGAAATTAAGGCGCAATCAGAAGAAATGAGAAAAAGACACAGAGGAAGAACTAAATTGCTGACCTTGTAGCTCCAGTTCCTGAGATTTCTATGGTATCTCTTCAATCTCAGTATTTTTTCAGTACAATTTGTTTAGCTTATGTGCCCCCCTTTTTGGGAGGCCTTCCATGATATACCCAGGCTCAGTGAAAGACCACTGTCACCTTGTTTGCAGAGACCCTCTGTGCAGGTAGCAGCAGCAATAATCTATGAATATCTTCTATGTGCTAGATTCTAGGCAAAGGAATTTATATGCGTTAGGTACATGGCAGGTCTTTATGAGTTGCCCTATAGTTCATACTTTTATGTAAATTTATTCCACTAGAAAAATGAGTGTAAAAAATTTCTGGCTACTCTGCTTTATGGAAGAAAATGTTTTAATTTCAAATTCATTTCAGCTTAAATATGAACAGAAGAGACTCTAGTATTCCCTCAATATTTGTCATGATCTTCTTTGCAAAAAAAAAAAAATCCATGACTTTCAGCTGAAATAAAGTCCACTCATTCCACGTCTATGTCTTTTGTTGTAGGTAGGTATGGATATGTGACTAAGTTCAAGTCAATAGGATGTAAGCGGGGGGTTGTTTTAATATGTTTAGTGCTGCTATAAGAGAATGCCACACACTAGGACATTTATAAAGAAAAAAAATTATTTCTCATAGTTTGGAAGGATGAGAAGTCCAAAATCAAGGTGCTGTCATCTTGTAAGCATCTTCATAACAAGGCAGAGGGCATGATATGATTAGAGAGTACACATGCAAAAGTGACTCACTTTTACAACAAAGATAAGGAACCCACTCTGGGAATAATAACATTAATGTATTCATGAGGGTGGACCCTCTGTGACCTAATCACCTTTTGAAGATCCCACCTCCCAGTCTATCACAGTAGCAATTAAATTTCAACATGGATTTGGGAAGGGACATTCAAAATGATATAGGGGGAAAGCCTACTAGATATACTAAACCTACTAGATACCCGAAACGCGAGTTCCTGTTCTCTGAAATTGAAGAATGAATTCTAGGAACAATGGAGGTTAAAAGTAGGAAAAATTTACCGGGAGAAAGAAAGCTTCTGCCTAAAAGAGACAGAAAGGGGACCGGAAAGTGTGTTGCCCACCCATCCCATGGTTCAGATGTTTTATACCGCAAAGCCATGTGGTGAGGCAGGTACAAAGTGGGACAAAACTTTAAGATCCAATAGAAATTTACAAGGTGGGCATGAGGTGGGACAAAACCATGACCAACCAATAACAAGTACAGTCACCTAGGTAATATTGATTAAATGGCGGTCAAATGGCAAGACAAATCACATATAAGGAATTTCCCATTTAGAATATCAATCACTGCTATCTATCTCTAGGGGAAGTAATACTTCTTTTTCTTTTTATAATGCTAACCAGTGAACATGCCTCAATTGTTCTCCATGTTGGCTTCTTGCTGTGTTGGCTCCTGGAGGGCTGGTCCCATCTAACTGCACACAAGATATCTAATTAACTTACCTATCTGCAATAAAAACGCAGCAGGCACATAGCACATAACATCCCAAAGTTTGTTTAAAGGGAAAACATAGACCTTTGTCCCCCATTCCTCCTTCTTCTTGAATAGTGCAGGAAAGCCTGAGCAGTTATCTCAAACCAGCAAGGGAGAAGCCACGGTGGTGCAAAAGACAGAAGATCTTGGGCCTCCTGTCTTGAGACAGACCTGGAACTCCCATCTCAGCCCTAGACTTCTCCTGTCCAGGCTTCATTTAGGGTTAGAAATAAGTAAGAACCTTATTTTAGCTATTATTTGGAGTTCTTTCTCACTTGAACACAATCCTAAGTGATAAAATGGGACAATAATTTATAGATAAAACAACTATTTCCAGCTGCTTGGGTAGACCAGTGAAGCTCAGGTAATTAACCTTCAGCTTTGTATAGTGAGAGGGGTGCAGTGCAGCTGGCCATGATAGTGACAGTTGTGCTTCGTTTAGGGATCTGAACGGCATCATGTGCTGCCACGTAATTAAAGAGGGTAACGGCTGTTAATATCACATCACTTCAAAGGCAGCTGAAGTAACTGTCTCAGTAGAAAGGGTCAGATTATAGAGGTGCTAGACTAGTGGTAAGAACATTCAGTAATGAGAATATACCAGATTCTAAGAGAATCCAGCAGGGGAATTGTGAGGTAGACAGAGCTTTAAAGTGCTTAAAACAATGGCTCATATATTATTATTCAAGTCCGAATTTAACATAAAAACAAACATTTAGACTTCTCACATCCAGCCTGGAACTTACCTTTGTAGTTTTGCTAAGAATAGAGTGAGAGGAAAAACTAAAGGACAAACAAGAACTACGATTAAGAAACAGTATGTTGTGCTTTGTCATGTGGGGGGTGTTTATTTTTACAAGAATTTAGTTTAAAGAACTTTGTTTATATGTGTCATGACCAGTATGAAAGCTTTGTCTATTTGTCAGTACATGAGCCAGACTAGCTCTGGCGAAATGTAAAGACTATTAGTTTTAAGGAGAGAAAATTATTAGAAAGGTGGAAGAAATTTCTTGCTTTAAGTATTAAAAGTTGTAAAGCACTGACTATCTCTCAGTGAGGTCTTATTAGTTCTTTTATTTTGAATGTTAGAGAAATGCAAAAGAGCAAAGCCTCAACTATTGTGTTTTAATATATCCTGATCCAAAATACATTGATGTGGATTACTAATACTTTGGACAAATTAGATATATTGCTGAGCCTCAGGAAAGAACATGCAGGCAAGTACACACAAAGCATTCCAATGTTTCCTTGGCAAGTTCCTACCTCAGTCTTTCCCATAATCAAATAAATAAACCAAGCTTTTAATAATGTTCAATCGAAATGTTTCATCAAATAAACAAATCAAGCTTTACAAATATTTTCCAAGTTTCTAGGCCATTCAAATCCAATGGCCATAAGAAACACATATCAGAACAGAATGCTCCTCATTCACCAGAGCTCGTCCAGGGCGTGTGCCAAGACCAGAACTTGGCTGGGATTACTCACCCACATCAAGGCCCGGATGGGCAAGCAAAATGACCTTTAGGCTGAAAGTGCAGAGCACATGTGCATTTTTGTATAATACTGCATTGTTTAATTCAAGCATTATTCCTCCAAGAAAACAAGTTCCTTTGCATACAAAGCCATATACTGGGAGATGAAATTTGGTCTTTTGGAATTAAAGTTGGGTCCAGCTCAGATCTTCCATTCTCCAAAGGGTATTAAAGTTCAGGTAGGTATGAGATATATGAGGCAAAGATGTCATTGGTAAGACAAATAGTCATTTCCTTGAATATGTGACATCTTTGGCCTGTACAGTTTCACCACATGGAACTGTAATAATCTTAAAAACAAGAAAATGTGTCCCTTTCCCACCTTGTCTAAACCTCATGGGATAAAGAAGAAAAGCCAAGTTACCTTTCTCATCTGAGCCAACAATCCTTCAAACTCCTTCAGGTTCAGTGTAGTTCCATTGTAGGAAGTACAGCTGTTTGCAGCTTTCCCCAGCCAGTAAATGGTAACTAATACCTGTGGAAGAAAACAATGCACCCGAGCAAGAGAACATGCCTTCACGAATGATGTTTACACTGAGGAATCAATAGTGCTCTACTAACAAGCAAGCAGGAAGGAAAGAATGAGCAAAGCTGATTTACAAAAACTTCCATGCATGAGGGATCCATTAAATGTAAAATTATGTTAATCAGAACCACCCAATGCTGTCTCAGTCAACAAAACCTGAATCAGTAGTTACCGTAAGACTCCAGTTTTAGGAAAAGTTAGGTTGTAAGAAAGTGATCCCCAAGATAGCAAGGAGGAAAAATAAATCCTCCAAAATTATTTTCATGTAGTGAAGGTTTCAAAATTAGGCAGCAACATTTTTCAGAAACCCTTTGGAGTTTTTACTCAGACAAGTAATGAAATAGACTCTCAATTTCCTTGAAAGAGGTGATTTTGAAGGCCCACAGTTTCTACTTGTGGACTCAGAGGTTCCCCTAAGAATAATGGCAAAAATCCCAAAGAAATTACAGAGTTTAATTAGTGTTTCCTAGTACAGAATCAACACAATGTATCTGATTAAAACACTGGAAGAAAGCAATGCAGTGAAGAACATGATCTGCAGATACCTCACTTAGGACAGACTAGGATAGATTCCTGACGTGGAGAATTTTTATCCTTGACATGGTTCTACCAATGAGATGACTTTGGATGTTTAAAGATTTTTATAAATATTCAATGGTCTGATGCTACAGTCTTAAATTAATTTTGTCATGTCTTTCCAAAGAGTCTCGTCCACAAGAAGAGCAAACGCTCATCTCATTGACTCCCCGCAGGAGTCAGCTAAGATGAACTCCTTGGAGCTGATTTATAAGAACCTGAGGCCCATGTACAAACTCATACTAGTATTTTATTTTCATATTCTGTCTTACTGCTTCAACAAGGCTGGGAAGGACTTATTGTAACTCATTCTACTTGGTACGCCAGAAAATGCTTTGGACAATGTGATACAGGTCTATGGTTCCAGCTGGCCACAGGCCCAAAATATGGTTATGTTGATCAATGCTAGGATGTGACTCCGTTTTCTACCTCTGTGGGAAAATTTTACATCAGGAATCCTTCAAAATTTCCAGAGGTCTTTTATTAACTGATTGCTTACAAATAAATTTCTAGAGAACAGATAATTCCAAATGTTAGGACATTAACTAGGGCCATAAAATAATTAATGTATTATTTAGAGTATGACCCTGTCTTGGAAGGAATAATAAGGAAAAGGAAGCTAGACCATGCTGTGGTTTAAATTATGGGTTTTCTGATTTACTTAAAATTGTATGATGAAAAAAATGGTACATGTCTCTAATTGTACGAAGGAAGAAAAAAAGATAAAAATGAGAATGTCAATCAAATAACATTTGGGAAACTAAAAAAAAGAGGTCACAGCTAAGTTTTCTATTTTAGATATAGGTTACTTCTTACAATTCCCAATTTAAATTTAAAATAAAAAGCATGAATACACTTGCTACTTGAAAAATAAGATTCAACTACAAAAAGTTCACCAGTTCAGTCAAGAACTAACAACAACTCCAAAGATAAATAGGAAAACAAAATACAAAAAAGACAGGGCCACAGCAGTCAACACGATTTATATAATGCTGATCCTTTCCTAAAACAGTTTGCCCAACTGCTTAACTTAATAATCCCATCTGGGCCCACAAAGGGAAATCAGCTAATGTTAGTGTTGAGCTGATCATTTTGTGTTTTAAGAAACTGAATCACAAACAGAACACAAGCTTTCATTTGGTTATTTCTGGACTGAGCACTTAATTAATTAAAGAGAAAGTCTCTCAAATCTACTGCTTTTAGTTCTATCACAGTCATTATTCAATAGAGATATATACATTTCTTTTTCTAAGAAAGAGTCTTGCCAGTAAATCTTGGAGAGGCATTGAATTTAGATAAATTTTATCCTGTACTTGAATCATTAAAGTAAGAAGGATACAGAGGGAAGTTACAACACTTACATTTTTCAGCTTCCTAGTAAAATCAGGATTCCTAGGTTAGGAAAATGAAAAGAAATGTTATCAGATTAGTCATTTGTTCACTGTGATTGTTCCTTAAACACCTTTGAGATGTACTTGAAGTAAATACATAAAAGGACATACAAAAATATAGTTAGTTTTAAAAGGCCTATGACCGGAGATTTCAGGCACTGAATAAAATTGTTTACCAAACAAATAGGACAAGGCTGGGGAAAAGTTCCACCATGCAACATGAAAAATGAACTTTGTCACATGTGGAAAATGAAGAATTCTGTTTAGAGTTGTGACTATTTACATTTGAATTTTCAAAGCTCAGCAGTTGAAGAATCTGCCTTGGCTGAAATCTGACTGCACTACAAAAATCTTTAAGTACTTTTAATAAAGGTCAGAAACTTTAATTAAATAGACCCCAAGTTATGTGTACCATAAGGAATACTATCCAAACATTTGTTCTTTTCTGCTTTGGACATAAATTAACATTGGGGATTAGTCCAAAACATGAAAATATACATGTTATGTTCAAACATACACACGCATTCTCAAATACACATACACGTTGATGCTTAAACTATACATAACAAAAGTGTACAGAGAAACATTAAAATTTCTCCAAAATTATTTCAAAGTTATATTAACATGTCAATCAATAAATACTAAAAGAATTGCTGCATCCTTTTCTCCATAGTAACTTCACTGAGGAGGGCAAGAATGTAGAAATTCTATCAGATAAACCAGTAAAGAATTCCATAAAGTATTTAGACTCTGATTACTTCACTGCAATGTATTCTGACTGAAAAAGTCCATATGAACAAATAGGTGGGCAACTCAAGTCAATTGAGATTTAAAGCACTAGAAAACAATGCGGTATACTAGGGAGGAGATAATCCCAGCATCAAAAACTTAGATTAAAAGAATCATTAATCCAATTTGGATTTGATTAAGAATATATTTTCATGCTTTTAATTTTAATAGAAACGTGGTGTGCCATTAATAGAAAAAAGATGGCACTATCTGCTTAGATATCTGCTGATTTTTTTTTTTCACTTAACAAAAAGAAGCAGATTGAAAAAAATCTAAACTTTTTATGAAAAACTAAGGCCACTGACCTAGGGAGCTGCAGACCTAGGGCTATGCCCTGATTTTCTGAGGCCTAGTTTTTATATATAAGCAATAAAGGATATGACTTATGAATTTCTAAAACCAATCAGCCGTAGACTCCCCTAGTTTAGTAATTTATTATTGAAAATGGCTCCCAAAAACCCAAATCCAGCTGCCAACACTCAGAGTGAAATTTCCTCCACACTCCAAGCAGTGTATGTGGCTAATTATTGCCCACAATATTGCACAGTTCTTACTGTTTCTGGTCCTTCACCACGAGGTGAAAGTACGAATGTGAGATGAGGCAGAACCTAAAATAATTTCCCCAAATGAACCATGATTTACAGAGGCCAGATTTAGGTAGATGTGTCAAGTGAGGATTATGGTGGTTTTTATATTCAAATATCCTAATTTTTATTCAGCGATTTTTTTACTTAACTAAATATTTTTCATGAGAAATATTAAAGAATGGCACATTGACAACAGACAAGTAATTTTAAGTGATCAGTCACAGCTGACTTCCTTATTCCCAGTCATGAATCATAAAATCCAATATAAACCCCCAAGCCTTATTTCATTAATAAATTCCATTTCCTCCATATTCTCACTATACTGTTATTATTATTGTTTTCATTTTGAAACCAATATCAGCAAATACTACAAAATTAACAGCTCTGAATTTTGGCTTCTGTTCCTTTTCTGTTCTTCCATAATAAAATGACCCCAAAAGTTACCAATCCAAAGACCCTATCTATGCAATTCAACTTATTAATAAAACATATTCATGTTAAATATTGTTTAGTTAAGGTGGAAAATATTTCATAGGAAATCAGTAGGATCTGAACATCTAAACTACAAAAAAGTAACTTCTGCCATCTCATCAGGACGTTTCCTCCCTGTACCCTAGTCACAAACAATTTCATTACACAAAAGTACACTGCCTTTTCTTTCACTCTGACATTCTTCTCCAGGAACACTTTGGCTCCAGACCTGGCTCCTTGAGTAGATACAGTCAGCAACAGCCAGAGGGCCAATGATCCATCTCCACATGACTGACACATATAAGAAAACAGTTACAAATGAGGAGAGGTTTCTCCTTAATGTAATTCCTTCTTTGCATAATAAGCAGAGTTTGGAACTGTTTACCTAGTTTGTGGTCTTCCATGAACCTATCCAAATCCCCAAAATTGGAGCCAATAAAAGGTTTTTGTCAACACACAAACATTCTGTGCATATTTCTCTCTTGCCTCTCTGTTATGCTTTACTTAACATTTTCCTCTTCTTCAAAATTCTAAATCTGTATATATGACTCCTGTATTTGAAAAAAGTCTGATCAGAATAAAAGCTACACAGACAGAAGGCCAGCATACCTTGTTTAGAAAATTTGCTTGTGCCTTCATATTTTCATTTTATTAGGCGTATCCAATTCTCTGCCTCTTAGAACTTACAAAAATCATCATAAAACTGCAAATCAAACCATCAAGAGGTTTCCCTTAACCATAAATCATGCATTACTTACTTGATTGTTACTCTGTTGGACGTGTCCTGGAGGTCACTCGGGTCAAAGAGTTGAGATTCTTTCAGGCCGAGTTCTTTACAACCTCTCAAGAATAAGATAATATTATCCTGGAAGGAAGAAAAGACATCCAAGTCCATATTATTGTAAATTATCATTATGAACCAGCCCTTTGCTGTTAATAGCTCAAATTGCTGGAGGGAGACCATCCACTGAGACTGCGAGAATCATGTCTAAATTATAGAGTGTTGCATAATAAAATTATGCTTTGTTAGGAAATGCCAGAATAAACGGACACTTAAACTTCCAAACACACAACCATGCCAAATTCATTTTTCCATTTAACTTCATACCTTTGTATAAAACGCAAGTAAAGTGCCATTGTAAAGGAGAACCTAGCATCTTTTTAGGGAATAGTATTTTTTAAGAGCCAGATATTCTCCATTGCTTCAAAATTCTTTGTCCATATCTTATTTCGTAGAACCAAATTCAAATTGGTATTAATGAAATAATAGTAACAGCTTTTAGTACCCAAATGGTTTTCTCATCTTCGTCAGGTTTTTCTTAAATTATATCCTTATGCATTCTTTATGGGTCTTGACTGATAATACCTTTGTGAACTATAAATTGAATTAAAAGCAAAACAAAAAACAAAAACTTAGACTTACTTGGGAGTGGGATAAAGAAGAGCAAGGAAAGTTTTTGAAAATAGTGCAGTCTCCCCTCAAAAGGAAAATTTCCCTAGTAGATAAAAATATACTTTGAGCTAGTAGAGTGACAGGCAGGATTGGAATTGGACTGACAATTAAAGAAGGTTCTGTCTTCCTCTGTTGTGAGTCGTCAAGAATGAATGAATGGTTCTCAAAAAGGCTGAAGATGTAGGGCACCCTGGAGCTCCAGGGTATCAGCCAACAGGTTTATCAGTTACAAGTCTCTAACTGTTCTCTTCCTAAAAGACTTTGAAGGTGCCAGCTGATTCACCAGTTAGTGAAAACTACAGGACAGGGAATGGCAGCTGCAGGAGCCACATCAGCAAGAACCCATCAGCTACCGTAGAAAGATGCTACACACATGTGGAATGAAGGTGATGATTACTGAATCAAATATTCACCCAACTGCAGTTCAGCAAAAAGACCAGAAAAGGTAGTATTTCCAACTCCCCATTGTGTAGGCAGGTTTCCAAAACCCTCAAGAACTCTGCTCCATGATTTACAAGTCCTGCAGGACCTCCCCTTGCCTATGAGTAAAACCTGTGCACATGATTGGGGATCACTCTGTGGTTATATCCCTAATCAGATGGCTCTGAGTTAATGAAAAGAAAGATGAGCTGATTGGGCCTGAGCTAACGAAGGGAGAAAATGAAGTCAGAGTACCCGCTGGCCATGAGTTCTATAGCTGCAAAGAGATGAATTCTGTTAACTACCATATGAGCTTAGGAAAGGCTTAGAAGATGCTCAGGCTCTCAGCTCCCCTCAACACCTTGATTTCAGCCTTGTGAGACTTTGAGCAAAGAACCCAGTTATGCCATATCCAGGCTTCTGACCTACAGAAAATGTGAGATAATAAAGTGTTAAGTTATTAGGTTTCTCACAAATTTTAATGAAATAATAAAAATTAATAAACCCAGGCTCGGGAAAATGATTAAGGACAAGAGCAGTAAGTTTCTAACCTGTCTGAAGCCCATATTGTGTGTCAGGCATTCTTCCAAGAGCTGTGCATGTATTAACTCATTTAATTGCTGCAGAGTCTTATGAGGGTGGTATGATTCTTTCTTATCCTCATTCTACAGATGAGTAATCTGAGGCCAAAAACAATTAAGTGCATTGTCCAAGGTTATACAGGCAGCAAAGGGTGGAGGTGGCAAAACAACATGGCATGTACAAGGGGCCCAAGCAAGAAATCTGAGGTCAGCACCCAAAGATGTGGAGGCTATGGAGGTAGCATGACCACAAAGGGCTTTGAAGACATGGAAGGCAGGCTGCAGGGAGCCAGGCGTGAGGGGTAGTCTGCATCCGAGACATGAAGGCCAGATCTGTGGTGGATGGAGATTGTTGGGGAGCAGAGCTAGGAGGAGGAGGAGGCAATATGAAGAACTTAAGAGGGGCAAGACAGGAGACAGGCAACCAGTCAGGAGACACTACAATCCCACTTTTCCCAACCAAGATACCTCTGTCTCGGCATGTTTTCTTTCTTGTGTGAGCCCCTGGGCTTTTTTAGCAGGTAAGACATGTCACCATCCACAGCCCTATCACCATCCATGGGACCTCTTGTCAGCTGACCTGTGAGCTGTTCACACCATATCTGAAGTTGACCATACCTTTGCCTGTCTCTTCCTTATTTTCCACATTTTTAAATGATCAAATTCAGGAGTTCCCACCCATTCCCTGAATTTACAGTTTTCTGCTTTCTTAGCAATATATTTTTTATTGGTTAACTTAGTCTTACGAGAAAAGAAAGGGAAAGCAAGAGAAGAAAAAAAAATAGGGAGGCTAGAAAATATATTGAGCCCTTTTTATTTTTTTCCATTAAGTTTATTGGTACATTTTAGGTATACAATACAGTTACATTCATCACTGGGACCTTGGACCTATTGAGTCTTTTTAAATGACCCAGGTTTTTCTACTTGATTGTCTTGTTAGTTAATTTAAATATAGCATATAAAGCATTTTGTACCAATACTTTTGTTACCATATGTGAAATAAGTAATTTTCAATTCCTTTTCAATCCTTTTTCCCTCACAAAACATCTCCATTTGTCAGTGAACTTGGTATGTCAATATACTTGCTTCCAGAAAACTTGTCTTTGCTCAGTTCCCAGACCTCCAAATTGCACACCACTGTCCAGCAACAGCAGAACCAAAACACGTTCTCTCTGGAATTTGGCTGTTCTTATTGCAGTGGGAGAAGCAGTCAGAAGATGAGGGGCACATGATGATGTTTACATGTAACTTATTGGACAGAAAAATGAGGAGAAAAAAGAAATAAAAGCACCAAACATTATTAGTAGTATATTTATAAGCATGTATTGATATAAAAATTGCTACAAGAAAGTATTATTGAAAACTGGGAAAATACTTCGTTAATATGGGAAAAAAGCCTTTGTTTTTTTAAGTTATTGACTATTTTAAATCAAGAAAGTACGTGCAAGATCAATGAAGGTTTTAGCAATCAGACTTTTTCAGAATGATGTGAAACATTTTATAATATTGACTAAATGTACCTTACATTCATTGAGCATTTACCATACACCAGGTTGTGCTATGAGTGTATGTGAGTTATCTCTTTCATTCTCAAAACAATCCAGGTTGCAGGTATGATGTTTTTTGGGGGTACTGAGAATCAAACTCAGGACCTTGTGCTTGTAAGGCAGGCGGTGGCACCACTGAGCTAAATCCCCAGCCCTGGTTGCAGATATTATTGTGGTCTCTATTTTACAGATGAGTAGTTGAGGCCCAGAGAAATTACATACCCCACCCAGTCACCCAGCTCCTAAGTCTGTCCTCAACTCAACACAAGTGGAAACAAGATTTCTCTGTATGTGAAAAATTGAAATCCAAAAAGTGGCAATTTCTCCTCTCTTCTCTCCAGTTTTTCTGGTGCCTTATCTTATTCTGTCTTCCTGAAATTTTAGTTTGAAGTCTTTCTCTTTTTCTTGACTTTTTTCATTTGCTCTGATTTTCTCCTTTGTGCCTGCCTCCCTCAAGCATCCAACTATGCCCACACACGCGTACAGCTACACACAGGTACACACACACACACACACACACGCACACACGAGATCCTCTTTGAGTATTTGGCTCTGAGACTCTCAAAGGTACTTCTAGTTCTCACCCTTGAACAATCCTGAGGATAACATATTCATAAAAGGGTGCACCCCTCATTGGTAGTTCCCCATTTCAGGAATAGTAAACAAATCCTTTAACTACTGAACAAGGCAACCCCAAACCAAAACAGTGACTCATACAGATGCTGAAGTGAACCTTTAGGAGGGCACAGGAGTTTCCTGGATTGGCCCAAAATCTCTGACCGCCTCTTGCCCAGAGGAAAGTAAAACGATGTATGTTTTTGCTCTCTGGGAATCATGGGAAGACACAATAAAGGACAAGATGTGTGACCCCTGTCCACAGTAGGTGTATGACTGTGGCTCCCCAGTTTTTTAGGAAAAGCAAGGAGGTGCTCTTCCTATGAGCATTCCCAGAGGCACACACCTCTCTGGCACCCCACCACCAGTCAGCACACAGCCTCCAAACACACTGGAAGGATTAAATAACTGCAGGTCTGTTTCCAGCTCCTTGCTGCAACCTAATGCTGCTGGAGGGGAGCCAAGCCTCAGGCAGGAGAAGAGACAGAAGGAAGAGCCACACAGCCAAGAGCTAACAAGGATGGCCACTGGAGCAGGCGAGGACTGTGCCTTTAATTACACAAAATTCTCATCTGCCTTGCTCTTCACACTGGGATTTTCTCCACATTTGCAATTTCAAGCAAAACCCACATTTTAATGTTTTAAATTCAGAAGCCAAATAGTCTAATAGTGTCTCAATCCCAAGGGAAAAGAAGTGGGAGACACTGATTTAGTACAATGACTTACATTTAGCTCTTACTAGTCCAGAGTTCAAACACCTATTAACACTTAGTAATGTCTATGAGAAGTTTTCAAAACACTTTTCAAAAGAGCCAATGCCATGTAAAAACATGGTGATTAATAAGCCATGCTGAAGAAATGCAATGTGCAGCCCTTCACTGGAACTTAGGTCTAAAAAGAAGTAAAGCTAAAAGTCAAATTTAAGTATGGGCTGTATACTGAATAATATCGAATGAATGTTAATTTTCTTAGGTGTGATGATGATAATGCAGCTATAGGAGAGGATGCTTTTATTTATAAGCATAAATTATTTAGGAGTGAGTCTATAATGTCTGTAAACATAACTTTCAACCAGCTCAGGTAAAATGTGTGTGCCTGTGTGTGCGTGTGTGTGTGTATGTGTGTGTATCTTCACAGATAATGGTTAGGGAGGAAGGAGGTAAGCAAGGAGGGGAAGAGATAGACTATTTTTTTCTATGGAGAAAGAGGGGAAAAAAGGAAATATGGCAAAATATTAACAATTGGTGAATCCAGATCACCATCAGTAAACATTTTCTGTGAAGTGTCAGCTAGTAAATATTTGTGGGCCACATAGTAGTCCCTGTCAAAATAATTCAACCCTGTTTTTGTAACCAGAACCTATGCAAACAAATACATGTGTCTGTATTCTAGTATATTTTCTTACCAAAGCAGGCATGGGGCTAGATCTGGGCCACAGGTGAAGTGTGTACAATTATTTGCTATGACATTTTCACAACTCTTCTGTGCATTTGAAAATCTTCCAGAAATTGTGTAGGAAAAACTTCTTAACTTTATAAACACAGATACAACTAGATAGTATTGGAACTTCACTGGCATAATTGATTCAACAAAATTCAAGGAAAAATCACTGTCACCTGAAAGCAGTGAAGTCTGTGCTCAGGTGCAATTGATGGAAAGTTACCCTTTCTGTCTAACAGGAAAGTACTGTAACATGAGTCTCAATTCAACACCGGATGTAACATAAAGTCCCTGAGTCCATTTTGCACCAGGCTAATATTAATAGATGGATTTAAACCACTGTTTGCCTAACTACCATGCATTAAATCCTCCTTGTTCAGAGCCCAGTTGTTCTCCATTTCATTAATTTGTGTGCCTGCCCTGCACATGAGAAAGTTCCCCAGGGGTCATGGTGGAGACCTGAGCTCACCACCCTCCTGAGGCCTTTTGTTCCCAAGTTCTTTGTACCTTGCTCCCTTCCCTTCCACTCCCAAAGCAAGACAAAGAAAGTCTCAAAGAGGTTTCTACCATGTAGTAAGTCCCTGGCTTGTAGTACATGCTTACTGAATATTTAAATAAGTTCGATGCAGTGTGCTAGATATTCCTGTAGGTACTTAGAATAATGAATAAAACAAAATTCCTTAGTCTTCATAATCCACCAAATACCTAGATTTGTTCAAGAAACACATAAACAAGAGGTCTGATATCAAATTAAACAATAGAAATTAGAGAACAAACATACCAAGGGATATAGCATAACAGCTTTGGAGTCAGAAGGACTTTGGATCTCAGCCTCATCTTATTAGCTACATATCCTTAGGCACACTTTCTAAACTTTCTGATCTTCATATTTCTAATCTATATGGTGGAAGATGCTATCAGCCTTGTAGAGATATCAGAATTATAGAAAACACACATTAAGAACACAGCTCATGGTGTTGTACCCTCAACTGTGTGTTTGCTTTTCGAAGTTTTAACCATGGTCAACCATAGTGTGAAAATATTTAGTGGAAATTTTCAGAAATAAAAAGCTTGTGAGTTTTAAATTACACACTATTCTGAGTAGTGTGATAAGTTGTCATGTCATGTCATACCATCCTGCTCAGAATGTGGATCTTTCCTTTGTCCAGTGTATCCATGCTATATACACTACCTACCACTTCTTAGCCATCTCAGTTATCAGTCAGCTGTAGGGGTATCAAGTGCATGTGTTCAAGTAACTCTTATAGTACTTAATAATGGTCCCAAAGCACAAGAATGGTGATGCTGGCAATTTTATTACAGTATATTGTTACAATTGCTCTATTTTGCTATAATTATTATTATTAATCTCCTAATATACTTAATTTATAAATTAAACTTTATCACAGGTTTGTATGTACAAAAAACAAAGTAAAAAAGGGTCCGTACTTTTCCAGGTTTAAGGAAGGCATACACTGGGGGGCCTGTGAATGCATTTTCTGCAGATAAAGGGGGACTACTATATACAGAAGGTATTATTATCACATTCTTGTCCACTCAGGTCAAGAAGATGAAATGAAGAGCAGTTTATCTATCAAATCTATGAAAAGCAGACACACTGTGCGAACAGACACTGCTAGTTACAGAGGAGATGATATTTTTAAAATAGTTACTACTATTGTTACTTAGGTGTTTTAAATCACAGTTTGCCACATTTATAGAGGCAGTCTCAAACTTAGGAGCAGGATAATATATCAAAAGCTCATATACCAGGTAGCTGCTTATAAATTATTGTTTGTAACTATTACAAAGAAATAAATCCTTGCATGGTAGTTCCAAGTTCAGTCCAGAAAAACCTACTTAATCCAAAGTGCACATTAAGGTGTGCTCATTACAGAAGGAGGAGAACTTGTCAGTGAGAAGATGCATTCTGAAATATCCAGTGTGCGTCTAATTGTAGCTGCAGTTGGATCAAGGTTTCCAGCAGCTTTTGGCCATGGAAGAAGCTTCCTTCGCCTATGGTAGCACTTTGGGAGAGAGGGACAGAAGTAGGGGGAAGGTGGGCCAGCAATGCATATCATAGAAGCCCCTGAAACTCATCACTGCCCTGTCTAGGTCTTTCTCTCTCTCTTTCTTTCAGGAGGCAAGCAAGGATCTGCTTGGTTTCCCTTTTCCAGATGTTGTTTCCATCTGGGAAGTTTTCTCTCTCCCTGATCCACTGCAGAAAGCAACCAACTCTCTCGTTCTGAGGCAGGCACCCAGTCCTTGGCAGTTCTCTGCGGAAAACAGGCAGGGAAAAACAAGGTCTCTTGTGTGCCCACTCGCCTTGGCTTTCTTTTACACCAGTAGGGAAAGATCAACATGGTGGTAGATTTAGAGTTCATAGAAAATGAAGCTAACACACATTTGGGTTTCAAATGAATCCATACGCCTCTACTGCCAGGTATTTAAAATGCAATATGCATATATAAAGCATCCATATAAATGTCAGTTTCTATAACTGAAAAGATTAGTTAGAAAATATCAACATGTAAACTGAGATTACCTCTGCTAAATATACCATTTTAATGATAAACATTTGTTGCTGTAAAAACCTTAACAAGGATTAGCATATCTCAGAAAGATTTGCAAGGATATCAGAGAAGACCCAGATTTTCTTACAAAAGTCAATAATTAACATAAATATTACTTTTCTATTCTACCTATGAGACTTTTTAAAAGCATAGTGTTTTTTTTTTAGACTTTATGCATTAGAAACAAACTTCCTTTAACAGAAATGCAATTCAGAAATTTAGAACTTAAGGAATATATTACTAAAATATCTCCAGGAACTTAACCCATCATTAATAGAACTTGGGGATTTCCTGGCCCTGCTGTGTGTTCACAGTGACTGCCCCAGCCTGTATGGGTTCCAGACAAACTCTGGGAATTGGCTGATGTCCAACAACAATGAGAGCTCTCCAGACTGTCAATGTAGTTTTATTTTCCAGGAGCAGTTAATGAGGATACCAGGTCTTCTACTAAGAGGAAAGAGCAACTCATTTTGCCTGGGGGGATTCTAGGGTGGTTTGACCCAGAATGTGGCAGCTCGGTGGCTGTTTAAAAGCAAAAAAAAAAAAAAAAATTTATGTATGGGAAATGAGCAAAAGCATGGTGGATTACAGAAGACAGAATGCAAGGGTAGAGGAGAAGAAAGCTAGGAAAGGTAAAATTGAGGAGAGCCATAGTCCCTGGTAATGATCTAGATGGCTCTTCTGGCAGTGGAGAAACTAGGCCAGTTCACGTGGAAGGCATGAGTCCTGGGATCTGACCTCAGACTTAGGAGGGTATGTTAGGTTCAGCAGGAGATATTCACTGAGTGGGGAAAGCTATTTCAAGATCTCGGGGAGACAGCCCAGAAGGAATAAGAGCAGAAAAGATGGCAGGATGGAGGCACCTCTCTTTGGCTTGGCAATTGAGTGAATTATAGAATTGATGATGAGGGGATGGATAGGATTTTAGGCAATACTAAGGCTTTCAGCCATTGAGATTAAAAAAAACAACAACAAGAATAAAGTTCTGAGAAAAGAAACTAACTTAAATTTGGAACACTCTTCACAGAGGGCCATACCTCACTGGGAACTAATTTTTGGCTCTGAAGTGGAGAAGTGAGGTCCCTGCAGAATGAACTATGCTTGGGAGCACAGCATATACACACATGAGAAGTAGAGGGTAAGTAGGATTATTTTCTGGGAGAACTCAGACAACAAGAGGGATTTCAACAGAAGTATCCAGAATGCTGACATTTAAAGGATGGTGAGGATGGGGTGTGCACCTGTAGTCCAGCTACTTGGGAGGCTGAGGCTGGAGGATCACTTGAACCCAAGATTCAGGGCTAGCCTGGGCAACATAGAGAGATCTTGTCTCAAAATGATCAGTAAGCAAAATAAAGGATAGCCAGAAGAGGACAAGTCCCTTGTGCCTGCGGAGAAGCAAAAGTGAGCAGAAGGAGGACCAGGGAAGCCAGTGCCAGGGGAGGCCAGTTGAGAGCACTGTGTCAGGGAGCACTATGTGTCTGGCATCGACTTCTGGGGCCTCCTTTTGAAGATGCAGTTCTATCACTTACTGGTCAAATAACCCCGGGGAAGATGTCAACTCTCCCGGCTTCAGTTTTGTCTTCTAAAAGCCCAAGTCCTTACAATGGCCTCCCAAGTCCTAAAGGATCTCTTGCACCCTCCCTCTATGATCATAGTTTTCCTTTGTATGCCACCTTAGCCAGGCACAAATCCTCAATGGTCCTCAAACACACCAGGTAGGCCCCAGCCAGGGCCTTGGAACTGCTGCCCATTCTCACCTAGATATTATCTAGAACAACATCTGGTGTGTAATTAGTAAGCACTCAATAAAAATGTGTGGAATTAATATAGAAATGAGGATGCTCATCATAGGGCTATTGCGCGGAGTTAAGTAAGAACACACATGTAAAGTGTCTAGAACAGAAATGTTTGTCATACATCAACAATCCAATAAATGGTTATCATAATGATATTATTTCTGTTTTAGGATGAAAACTGTTAAGTCATCAATGAACAGATTTTTTGACTTGAAGGACATTCACTATTAACTTTTAGGGGAAAATGGGATAAAAAGCAGATTTCTGGAAGTCAAGAAGTCAATATAAAAATCAATAGAGCAGGGGCTGGGATTTAGCTCAGTGGTGCCACACCTGCCTGGCAAGCCCAAGGTCCTGAGTTCAATCCCTGGTACCGCAAAAAAAAAAAAAAAAAAAAAGCAATAGAGCAAACATACAGATACTTTCTGGATGTTTAGCAGAGAAGAGATGATGATGTATGGTGGGTCCAAGGAAGGTTGGCTGACTGCTTCTTTCAGGAAAGCTGCAAGAAAAAAGAAACAGCTCTCCCAGGGCTCCCTTCGCCCTTTCAGACATGGAGGCTATTGGCCACTCCACTACCCATGAGCTATCCCCACTCCCTTTGAGGTCTGAGCCGTCAGTTCTTCACCACAAGGACCTCCGAC
Organism: Heterocephalus glaber; assembly: GCF_000247695.1. The sequence continues at coordinate 25,480,602 of NW_004624761.1, forward strand.
TGCTCATTACTTTTGCCACACTAACAGAGAACTCAGGTACCAGAGTCACCATTCAACACAGTCAACCTTCTAGGTGTCTTTAAATGCTGCAGGGACAACCTGGCTTTACAGATCTTGGACTTCTTCAGTTCTTTTTTTGAGATAGGGTCTCACTACATAGTTCAGGCTGGCCTCAAACTCACAGTGATCCTCCTGCCTCAGCCTCCCTAGTGCTGGGATTATAGGTATGCACTACCATATCCAGCTATCAATTCCACTAATTTCTGCTTGCACACTCTGCTTCCAGACAATCACCATCACTCTGACCTGCCCAAGGGACCTTGAACTCCTATACCCTACTCTTTGACCTCAGGCCCTCCCCTTCCAGGTTTCTCATTCCTTCTTTCCCACAGCACCTGCACTCTAGATTTCTCTCTTTCCTCTCTATCCATTGCCCTCTTCCCTGTTGCCTTATTTCCTCACAACCCACTCCTAATCAGTGTGATTGTTCAACTGCTTCTCTAACTGTCTTCAACATTCTCCCCTCTTTGTCATTCTATTAGGGAATAGTGAGTAGGGAAAAGAAACCCCACAGGTGGAACAGTTAGGCTTGCTGGTTAACCCCGACACTTACTGGCTCCACTTGAAGTGCATTCAGTTACATGTCTATGTGGAGGGACATCAACTAGAATAATGTTCCTGGCCCATCACCCACCTCTCCTAGAATGGGACACACTCAGCTCAGCCAGTTCTAGGTTTCCTCTCCATGGAAGACAATCTGTCTGCGGCACACATGTGTCTTGTCTGTCTCTGCCATGTAAGGGCCTCTCTCTGTGGGGGAGGCCTGCGGTTGTCCATCTGTGCCAGGAATGGACAGATGCATTTAATTCAGGATTAGCAAAACCACTTGGCCACAACCCTAAACTCTTTGCTATAATTTGTTTCATAAGAAGTACAGCTAATATTTCAATTCCTATCTGACTCTCATGTTTATATCTCAGCTAAAAGGTGAAGAGAGGAGTATTATTTATTGACTACCCCTAATCCCTAACAAACGGCTTCCAAGGCTACCGGAAATAATAGTATGGTTGCTAGATTGTTGAGCTCCTGCCTCAGTGGACCCATTAGACAAATGTATTTGGTAGCCCTTCTAGGCATCGCTGGTCCCTGGAAAAGTTTGCACAAACCTCCTCTCCTTTCTTTAATCTCTTTGGCTTCACTTTCTCCCTCACAGAGGTCACTACACCCCAAGAATTATATCCCTTCACCTCACTCACCCCAAGTTCTGCATCAAAAAAACATTTTTAAAGAAAAAGATAAAGTTGGATCTTCTAAGGCATTTTGAAGTAATCTGTTAATATTTTTTAACAAGAGTAAAATGCGAATCTGGGTTGATATGAAAGAGCCAAAGATTATATTAATTTTGTTTAATTCTAAACATTTATCCAGGGCTATTATTACATATTTACTATGTGAAAGGCAGTGTGTTAAGTGCCTTGGCCCGGAAAGAGTTATAAGAGCTGGGACTCTTATTTGCAAGTGAGAGAAACTGAGAAAGAAAATAAGGGATTCAGATAACTCTGAAGAAGCTGGAATCCAAGTCTTGTGAATGTGGGACCTGGAGTGGTCTCATCTCCTGTCTGCTCACGCTGCATGTTAGCTTACTGGCTCTCACTGCACACATACTTCTTCCACATGGGTCCCTTAGTTTCCAAGCTTCATGCATGAAACTCTGGGAAGCCCAACTCTCCTTCGCACTTGCATCTGAGAGACAATCCCATGAGAAGATCCATTTTGGCTTGCTTAGTGTCCAGGTTCCTCTCACGGTAGCTAATGGGATATGGTCAAAGAGACCATGAATCCTGTTGATGAGCAGTAGAAGAGGGATAGTTCCCAAGAGAAGGAGAATGTGATTTCTTAGGAAGAGACACAGGGCACAGGGAGTACTGGCTGCATTCACAAAAGTGGATCAGAAGTGTTCTTTTTCTAAATTCTTATAGACCAGAAGGCTGAATTACCCCTACCATTTTTAACATATTAAACATAGCCAATCAAATTTAGTTTTGTTTTAAAGATATTCTTTTGGAAGTCTATATATTAGGCTTCCTCGGTTCCCTAAAGTTAACAATCCTGATGCCACAGAATGAACCATAAGCTATTTAATTAATTCTGTTTGGAAAAGCTTTTTCAGGCACAATTCCAAATTGAAGTCTAATTCTTCTTCTTGTGGAACATCTAGAAAAATAGAATGGCCAGTCTCAAAAAAGGTTTTATTCCTTTTTCTAGTTCTAGACTCCTAATCACCCATGCAGCATGTTTCTCCTCTCAAGGACTTGACCTTCAAGCCCGCTTGAAGATCACTATCATAGAGTTATCTCAGGAGAACTGGAAGTCCAGCCTATCAGGAAAACTGTCTAGACTCTATGGACTCTATCCTCCTAAAAATTATTGGACTTTTTCCCAAACTACTTAAACTATCTCTAAAATTTACCATAAATATAAAAATGCTATGTTACAAAATTGTTTCCCAGCATAATTCACTAATTGCGCTTTGGGAATTAAATGAAAAATAATCTGCACTTAAAGTAAAACTGTTTAAACCACCCATCATATTTCATTAAATAATACCCATATATATGGCTTGTAAAATATGATCAAGAGTAGCGATAAGATATGCCTATGGGCTGCTACGAGTTTGGTACAGGTCTACGATGAAATGGATGTAGATTTGAAAATGAGCATTTAGAAACTTTTAAAGCAATTTGGCATTGCAGCCACATTCAACTGTATGATCAGTAGGCTCATGTCACTGAACAGGGAATATACTATCTGGGATGTTATCCAGCCTACATGAGTGAGTCATATATTGTGCTGAATTGTGTAATTAATGGCGTAATTAATCACATCAGTCTGTGCTGGATTGGTAAACAACCATAGCAAAGTGAAGATCAAACACAATGAGATATTACTGCATACTCATTCAAAGGACTATTCTAAAAAGAGTATTGGTGATGAGAACATAGAGAAATTGGAACAACTGTGCCTTGCTGGTTGGGAATGTAAAAAGGTATAGTTGATATGGAAAATAACTTGGTGGTTCCTCAAAAAGTTAAACATAGAATTACAAAATGATCCAGCAAGGTACTTTTTTTTTTTTTGGTACTGGGGATCGAACTCAGGACCTTGCTCTTGCGAGGCAGGCAGTGGAACCACTGAACTAAATTCCTGGCAATCTACTTCTAAATATACACATAAAAGAATTGAGAGCAGGGACTCAAATAGAAACTTGCACAGCAATGTTCATATTCATAATTGCAAAAAAGTGGAAACAATTCATATATCCCTTGGCAAGACAAAATGTGAATAATGAATATTATTCAGTCTTAAAAAGGAATGAAATTTTGATATATGCTACGATAGTGGACATTATGCAAAGTGAAGTAAGTCAATTACAGAAGGACAAATATTATGCAATTCCACTTCCATGAGGTACCTAGAAGAGTCAAATCAATAGACAGAGAATAAAATAGAAGTTATCAGGATCTTGGAAACAGGGAAGAATGGTAAGTTATTGTTTAATGGGCCCAGAGTTTCTGTTTGTGATGATGAAAAAGTTCTGAAAATGGTGCTCTATGGACTGAAGCATTGTGTTCCTCCAGAATTCATATATTGAAACTTAATCCCCATTGTGATGATCTGTGTAGGTGGGGCCTTGGCAGGTAAGTAAATTGCAAGGACAAACCCCTCACAAGTGGGCTTCTGTATAAAACAGGTTCCTGGGGGCATCCTTCCCTTCTCTGCTCTGTGAGGTTATAGCAAGAAGATGATCATCTATGAACCATGGGTATGCACAAGCCACCAAATATGCTGTTGTCTTGATCTTGGATTCAGCCTCTAGAACTATAAGAGATACAATTTTTTCAATTTTTATCTTTGTATCAGTCCACGTTTTCAGTACATAATGATTATATTTCTTGCGGGGAGTTGGTACATGTACAAAACACCTCTTAATTTTTCATCCCTGCCCTCCTTCAAATCCGTTGCCTGTAAGCTATTTAATATTTATAGTATTTTGTGATAGCAGCCCGAATGGACTAGACAAATGGACAGTGGTGACAACTGTACAGCATTGTGAATATACATAATGTCGCTGCGTTATACACCTGAAATGGTTAAAATGGTAATTTTTATTGTACATTTTAATTTAAAAACTCCCTTATCAGCCACAAAATGTGTTCTTTATCACATCACATGGTTCTGCAGTATATGTCCTGTGAGATTCTAGATGAAATAAGTCAGAGAAATGTGGCATACAATATTTCATAAACCAGAGGTCGTAATGCTCAGACTGACATTTCTGCAAAACCATTAATAAAAAACTCTTTGTATAAGAATTTCAGAATCCTTTGTTTTAACATCAACTTTCTTTCTTTCTTTCTTTCTTTTTTTGGTACCAGGGATCGAAATCAGGACCTTGTGCTTGCGAGGCAGGCGCCGGAACCACTGAGCTAAATCCCTGGCCCAACATCAATTTTCTAATTTCACAAAATGTGTTCAGAAATTCTGAGCCAGATGAACTACTGAAACAGGGGTCACACTTTAACACGAGACTCAAGTCAGAGTGAGATAGTTTCGCACTTCGACTGTGGCTCTGTCATCTAAAGTGTCAATCTTCCACATTCCCTACAAGGGCAGCGCCAACCCCAAGGCATACAAGGCTAATGAGAGTCAAACAGCAAGGGCCGCATTCATCTATGCATCCTGCAAGCTTCACAAGAAAAGATACATTTCACACTTGTCTCCCCAGGGTTGCAAGTTAAGACAGTGATTTACTAGTTAGGGGTGATCTCAAGAACAAAGTCCTTCAGAGTCTAGGGCAGGCATGTGGATGACATTAAAAAAAAAAAAAGAAACAGGCTTTTAGGAGCCAAAAGAGTGTGCAGTGCAGGAGCCATATCGATAGATCCAAATACCATCACCCCTATCATATTTAGAGGTCACAACCTCTCTACTGAGAAGGGTGCAGACCTAGCAAGAAAGGAAATGCCACAAAGTAAAAAGCCATCAGCAACCTTTGCACTCATCCACATGGACCATGACCTGAGTGATTTAAGTACTTAAAACTTTCAGCTGAAGAAAAGTTCACTTAGGAATATCTGCTGATACTAAAACATAAATGAGAAGGAGGAAGTAGGAATTCAAAGGAAAAAAAGAAGAATCTGGTGGAAATAGCACCACCACTCCTTTTATTCTTTCAAGTACATTAGATTCTTAATCCAACTTAGAGCTGCATTCATGATTACAGTTTTTTTCCCCCTCTGTAATTCAAAAAAGGTGTGGAGAAAACATTGTCTTCAAATAACTCTACATTCTCCACTTAGTAATCATACACAAGTGGAAACCACATTTTGTCTTCAAGGAATGTTTGTAAAAAATATACTCAAAATAATAAATTTTCCATGGATACTGGCTTCCTCTATCCAAGTTAATGTTTGGCCTAATTTATACAATAAATCTAATGGGCAACTTATCTCTCCCAAATAGCACCTAACACATTCTTGGCATCTAAAAGGAGTTAACACATTGCATATGCTGCTCATGTTCACAAGATAACATATCTGAGGGAAAAAAGTCACCAGGAAGGGAGAGGAGGGGAAAGTATGGACACTGGAATGCAGAGGGCCACCTGTGTGGCTGAAAAGGACCCTCTCCTAAAACCACTCTTCGGTTTTTGAAGATATATCTATGTGTACCTAGGGTCAGTACTGGGGCCCTGTAATAAGTTTGAAGCTTTGCAATTTCTACCACGTTTAATACCAGCAACCTAGCCCTGTGTCTGAATATCTTATGGACATAGAGAGAGAGATCACATTGAAAATAAACTCAGCAGAATTATTGTTTGATAGGTACAGAGTTTCAGCCTGGAATGATGAAAAAGTTCTGGAAATGGATGATGGTAATAGTTGCACAACAGTTGAATGTATTTATTGCCACTGAATTATGCACTTAAAAATGCTGGATTCAGTCCTTAGCACCATAAACCAAAAGTGAAAATAGTTAATTTTATGTTATATATATTTTTACCACAATATAACAAAGAATAAATTCAGTTACATTCCAAGGTCATACTGTGTCCATGACAAAGCTAAGAAGTATGCCAGTCAGATTCAAAAGCCATAAACTTTCTTCCCTGCATCTATGATAAAGATGATGATGACAATGATTCTAAATGTCATCATCCTCATTATTGCTAACTTCCTGGGTGCTTTCTATGTGCCAGACAAGATTCTAAGCAACTGATGTATATTTACAAACTTAAGCCTTCCATCAGCCCTCTGGGAGGGTACTCTTACTAGCCACATTTTCCAGAAAGGAAAGTGAAATACACAGACATAAAACAACCTGCTCAACGGCATGCAGTTAATAAATGGTGGGACCAGAAATCACACCCATGCAGTGTGATTCCAGAGCCCCTGTTCTTTATCACATGGCTGTACTATCTCCTGGTGTACAAATTTTAGCACATGGCATATAAAGACATGAACCTGACCACCCTCAAAATGCAGCACCCAAGAATATCAATGGGGCACAATAATATTTCCATGGGTTAATAAAAGTCAGTGCACACCTAGCCTCTGAAGAGGATCTTCTAAAGTCCTGCTCAAACACCACCTTCCATGGCATCTTCCATGGACCATGCATCCTGCTCTCTTGGCACCACCTGGGCTAGCATGGTAGGAACTATGTGCACAGACTGCATTATGGTTAAAGCCTGTGATGTCATTCCCCATTACGGCATGGGTAATCATTCATGGGTTCAGACTCTGACATGTACCCACTATTTTAGGACTAGAATTTTGGCTAGTACACCACATGTTTTCAGTGAGTTTTAAAAATCCATTTTGAACAGTTTAAATAATATATTAATTACAGCATGATTCAATGTAGCCAAGATATGGAAACAACCCCAAGTCCCAAATGTCCTGCAATGGATGAATAAAGGAAATATAATATATATATTTCTAATGAAAAGTTATTCAGCCCTAAGAAAAAAAAGGAAATCCTGTACTTTGTGACAACGTGGATGAACCCAGAGGACATTTTGAAATAAGCCAGAGAGAGAAAGAAAAATATTGTACAATCTCACTTATATGTGGAATCTTAAAACATTGAACTCAAAGAAAGAAGCAGAGAGTAGAATGGGGGATAGTGGTTGCCAAGGGCTGGGAGCAATGGAATGCTGATCAGGGAGTATAAACTTTCAGTCATATATGGTTAAATTCTGGGGCTCTAAAGTATAGCATGGGGACTGTAGTTAATAATACTGAACTATATACTTGAAATTTGCTAAGGGAGTACATCTTAAGTATTCTTCCCACACGCATAAAGAAAGTAACAACGTGAAGTGATGGATGTGTTAATTGCCTTGGGTACTGTTATCAGTTTACTGTGTACACATACTGTATATCAGACCATCATGTTGTACGTCTTCAACACATATACAATATTAATTTGTCAATTACACCTCAGCAAAGCCAGCAGAAATAATACCATCTTAGCTTTGTAGCTGTCTAGTTCTGGAGTCTTTGCCAATGCTAACTTTTTAATTGCTTATCCAGTCTCTTCTGTGGTAGTTCACACATTCAGGGTTTCTATTTCTGGGGTTTTAATTTTAATAATTTACATTTAAAAAAAATACTTTATTGGTACATTTTAGGTATACAATACATTTACATTTATCATTGGGATCTTGTACCTTGATGTATCTTGGAATAATTTACATTTTCTTAAGAAATCATTCTTGGGCTGGGGAGTTAGCTCAGTGGTGCTACGCCTGCCTCACAAGCACAAGGTCGTGAGTTTGATCCCCAGTACCAAAAAAGAAAGAAAGAAAAGAAATCATTCTTTCCAGCTGATTCGCAAACTTTTTGCCATGAGTTTGTTTGCCAGAAGTCACAAATAATTTTAATTTATCTTGTATCTATTGGTTTCCCATTTCTATTTTTCCTTGTTTTGTACTTACCATCTCAGTTTTTCCTTTAATTGAGCTTTCAAGGAGGTTATTTTTTTTACTAGTCTTTCCAAGAATCGGCTTTTTAATTTATTTATCCATTCTCTTTCTTTAAATTTCAACTTTATCCTTATTAATTTATTCTTGCTAGCTTTTATTTTGTTCTTTATTCTCTAAGCTGAGTAATAAATTGTCTTGTTTTCTTCATTCTTTAATAAGAGTATAAAAAATTTCCTCTGAGTGCAGCATTCACTTCTGTGCTTAGACTGTCTTGTGCTTAGAAGGTTATTTATTTATTTATTTAAAAAAATTTTTTTGGTACCAGGTATCGAATGCAGGACCTTGTGCTAGCCAGGCAGGCGCTGTGCCACTGAGCTAAATCCCTGGCCCTAGAAGTTTTAATAACAAAATAAATCCTGTTTTTAATATCTTTCCCGGTAACTTTAACATCTTCTTTGGTTTCCTTTTTGATTCCAGGGCTACCAAGGAGTATATTTCACAATTTGCAAGTGGATAAGGTTTTTTAAGTTGCCTTCTTGCTTTTTCTTCCTACTCCCATTGCATCATGTTCAAAGTGTGATGTTCTAGATCTCTCCTTTCTTTGAGCTTTTGAAAGGTTTTTGGGGTCAAGTACATAGTTAAGGTAATGAGGGTGACAGTATTTGTTCTGTGGACATTTAATAGTCTATTTTTATATACTGACCTATGAGTTTTGGAAACTGATATGAAGCTTACTTGTTCTACAGCAGGAGTCCCTAACCCCTGGCCTGGGACCAATACTGGTCTGTGTCTTGTTAGGAACCAGACCTCACAGTAGGAGATGAGTTGGGGGGAGCAAGTGAAGCTTCATATGTATCCACAGCCGCTCCCTACTGCTCATGTTACCACTGCAGTACCAGATTCTCATAGGAGCTTGAACCTTACTTATCGTAGACTTCCTGTGCAAGGGATCTAGGCTGCTCCCGAACCCACCCCACCCAAACTCCATCTGTGGAAAAACTGTCTTCCATAAAACTAGCTCCTAGTACCAAAAGAGGTGGGGACCTCTGTTCTACAGGACACCTGCTATGATGTGAGAACAACTACAATATGTAGAATGTAAAAATTCTGTCTCTTCCTTCAGAGCCTTGGGTCTCAATGACTTCAAGTGTAAATTATAAATTGTGCTTACCTCCCTCACAATGTTACTGGTGGAAAATTAAATGAGGCTCCTGTTCTCTCTCTGCCTACTCTGTGCTTTCCTGAAAAGTCCCAGCCAGCTGCTGAAACACTGCCCCTAGGAACAGCACCCCTGCAGCCCTGGAAAGTAACAGAAAAGCCTTCAAATGATCTTGTCAGGCACCAAAGACCGCACAGTGTGGAGAAATGGACTCAATGCTGCACAGCTATTGAACATGCCAAGAGGATGCTAAAAGGCAGTCAGCCCAGATCAAGTGTCTTCTGAGCCAGTTAAGTGTTTTAAATCCCTGAAAACACTGCTTTGAGTGGGGAGTGGGGGCTTAAAGCAATTTTACTGTTATACCCAGCACTGTAGAAAATATTTTTGAAACTAAAGACTGATTGAGAAAGACTTCAAAAGAGTTTGATTTTGTTTGATGTTTAGACATATATACATGATGCAGATTGCTGTTGTGTTAATGATGACCGTCTGTCAGCCAGATGGACTGTGTGACTATGTCAAGAGACATCTGACTCAGTGCCATTGAAACAGCAGAGTAAGGTAAAACTATCCACACAGAAAGCATTCTTTCACTCTGTATTTAAGGGTACCATACACTATTGTGAGTTCAAGTAAAACCAAAAATTACAATTAACTTTTAAGGCCTCTCCTGCCTAAGACAATACCACTGCAAGAAGCAGAAATGGTTATCTTCGGCCCTGTCAATTTTGGTGACCAGACAAGACATGCATAGGATAGGAAGTAGGATATGGTAAATGGTCCTCATATTCAGAGGTACAACTGGATATAACACAGCAGCTGGCCTATAGATCTGACATTTCCAAAAGCAGCTCTTTTAGATAATCTTTTAGATACTCTTTGTCTAGATACTCTTAACCTGAGTATCTAGACAAATAAACAGAAGAAAAATAAGTGCAACCTCATCCTCCAAAACATTTCTTTAAAGCTTTGGTCTTGCTAAAACATTGTTTATTTTTCTGTTAGCTTATATGTCAACTGATAAGTAGTCAATAAATATATGGAAGGGGAATTTAAATGAAAATTAAAACAACAGTCTAAGAATAGTTTTCCCCATCAAATTGGCCAAGATGTATAAGGTACAAAGAAGTGACAATCTCATATTCAACTACCAGTAGCAAGAGTGTAAGCTAATTGTATATTATTTTTCAGAAGTGTGATTTATAAAAGAATGCCCAAAACTTAGGATTTTACATTTCTTTAATGCAGCAATTTGCCTTTTAGGAATCTGTCCCAAAGACATACACATGGATAATTCATAAAGATATTTGTAAAAGAATGTCCACTGCCACACTGTTAAAGTGACAAATTAGAAACAACATAAATGTTCAACAACATGGGATTGCTTAAGTAGTACTATGGTATATATTTATTTTGGAAACTATTATAAATATTTCTGTTGGTATACTATTGTATCAGGCTTTAAAATGATTGGAAGAAGTTCAGTCTTGAAGTCCAAATTATGGAGATATATAAAAAAGGACTATAAAAATCACTTCAATTGAACAACTCAGAATAGAAATTTTTCAAGAGGATGATAATTTTTAAAAGCTATTTTTTAAAATACATGAATTATATATTATATATAATTTTTCTTCCCTTTCTAAAATTCTTTTGAAGTTTATGAATAAGTTAAAAAAAAGAACATTGCTAAAAAATATAGAAAAGGCTGTATCATAAATTTTCTCTACTGGTTTTATCCGTCAGTCATCCAGATTCCCAACCTTAATGCAACTAGTATTTTCAGTGTCTTATATATATTTCCAGAAATATTCTGTGTGTATGAAATCTTTCACACTCACTTAAATCTTTTTCCCTCACTGTTTTGTTTTTTTCATTCTCGGTACCGGGGATCAAACTCAGGACCTTGTGCTTGCAAGGCACGTGCAGCGCCACTGAGCTAGCCCTGTCTCCCTCACTTTTTCCAAAACCCAAAATAAGAACACCTTGTCTTTTCTTTTAAATTAGTCAAAGACAAAGAATATCATTTATTTTTATTACTCTTTGGTATTCCATGGTAAGGCAGGAACAAAATTAACATAAACACATAATTTATTGTCCAAATTGAGATATTTTGGAAAAGGAAAGGTGTATTTTTACTAACTATGGCATAGATGGAGACTGCCCCAGACAATCCTGGAAAGAAGGTCACCAGAACCATACTGGACACTTAGGTTATTTCTAGTCATCTGCTACTGCAAAAAACAAAGTGCTGCAATGAAAAACTTCTTAAAAATGTCATTTCACACAATTGCGAATGTATATTTAGGATGTAACAATTAAAAGTGAAATTACTGGGCCGGGGATTTAGCTCAGTGGTTTTGCCGCCTGCTGCGCAAGCTCAAGGACCCGAGTTTGATCCCCGGTACCAAAAAAAAAAAAAAAAGTGAAATTACTTAATCAAAAGAAATTTTGTACTGTTTTACTTGATAGATATCTCCAGGTTGGCCTCCAAAAGGGTTGTCATCATTTTCATTTTTTCCTGAAATGTGTAAGTATTGCTTTTATAATAAGATAAAGCGATAAATAATTCATTCAAAATTAAAAATTGTTTGGAAGATGTAGATTGAGCAAGTATAAAGAATTAAACACATATTGTTATGGATTGTATCTCCCCCAAAGCTTCATGCAGTCATAGAAAGGGGCTTTTTCACAGGTGGCTGGATCTAGAGTTACTAAGTTAGTCCACTGATTGGTTTGGCATAGTTCTGCTGGGATCAAGGATGTGATGCTGGGATTGATTCATGGTGCAACGCTAGGATTAAGGGTGCTAGGATTAAGCATGTAAGTGCTATCTGCCCTAAGGGTGGGTAGCCTGGATAAGATATAAGGGACAGAAAGTGTCTTGTCCCTTATCACTGGTAGCTTGCTTGCTTTTGCTGCCTTCTGCCTGCCATAAACTATTTCTCCTCTGCGATGGCCCTCTGCCATGCCACCCTGCCTTGGAGCCAGCCAACTATGAACTGAAACCTCTACAAACTGTGAGCTAAGTAAACCTTTCCTCCTTCATCTTTGGGTGTTAGGTGTTTTGTCTCAGCAATGAAAAAAGTAAACTAAGACACATATAGAAACACTAGACTGGAAATAATTAAATTTGAGTGTGTTTAGGTTATGTAGAAGTCTCAAAAGTCAAACATAAGCCCTACAAAAATATGTGTAAATGACTAGATTATGCAGTCAGGGTGGACTAATAAGCTCTTTGTAAATATATTGCTTATTAATGACACTGTGTATCTCCACTCTTTTTATTTTGTATTTTCCACATTGTTTTTGGCTCAACTAGGCAAATTAATTTTCATTTGAAGTCAATAAGTGACAACAAATGACTAAGAGAAGCCTGTCTTTTTTCTTTTCAGAAGACAAAGAGTCCCAGAGAGGGGTTTTGACAACTCAGGGGCAGCTAATGTAGGATCAACAGTATCCATTGCAGCTGCTGGACCTGAAGCCCAAAGTGGCAGGGGAATCCCTGTATGGCCAACAGGTTGAGAGTACATATTTGCTAAAACTGGGCTCCCTCCTCATCACAAAAGGTATATTTCTATACTACCAAGACAGAATTGTTCTGTTTCAGGTATTTAAGCTCTGGGAGAAAGGCCACAGATCCTTTCACTTACAAAATCAAGGACACGCTTGCCAAAATGTGTTTTAATAGTCTCATATATTCAGACCCTAACCTTAAACACTTCCCTACATCTCACAAGACATTCCTAATACGAGCTTCATATGCCAAGAAGTTACTTGACCAAGTCCAGAGTGTTCTTGAGCATGTACGGGAGGATTTCTATAAAAGCTTTTGTAAGAATTTCACATCCATATGATGAAACAGCATTTGAAAATTATTCCAAAAGACTACATATCAGGCACAGATTAATTATATTAGTCTTCTACCAATAGACATTTAGGCTGTTTTTAACATTTTGCTATTACAAAATATGCTGCAATTGTGTGTGTGTGTATGTAATTTCACACAATGGGGGTGCAGTATTAAAAAAACAAACAAAAAATTCAGAAGTGAAATTTTGTCTTTCAGAGACATTATTCTTTCTTTCTTTCCTTCTTTCTTTTTGGGGGTACCAGCGATCGAACTCAGGACCTTGTGCTTGCAAGACCAGTGTGGTGCCACTGAGCTAAATCCCCAGCCCAACATTATTCTTTCTTAAAGTCTTTCATACACATTATTTTTTCTATCCTAACAACTGAATCCATACAGTAGGCTACTGATTGGCAGAGGAGAAAATTAAAACCAAGGTTCCCAGTGATGAATGTCTTCTCCAAGGTCAAATGGCCAGTAAAAGAGAGAGCTGAGATTTTAGCCTAATCCAAAATCTCTTGCCCATATCACTCCCTTAGACAGTCTTGTGAATGACTTCTTGCAAAGACAGAAACAAACAGCCTCACAGAATACTCAAGCCACCCTGGAGGTCTTCATAGCTGAAATCCACCACATTAAATAATGATAGCAGTGACGGTTAAGTAGATAAGTTTATGGCCTATACTACCCTCCAGTGATGGGGCTGGATCTACTACAGGAAAAAGGACCCACATGAACATTAGTCAAATCCAGGGCAGTCTTCCACATACGCTCAGCACATTTGGTCTTTTTGGAATTTTTACTTGATGACCTCTGCCAGATCCAACCTGATTCTGTACTTAAGCTGTGGCTGGAATAAAACTTGTGCAACAAAACCCATGGTATTTGCTGCCTCCTAGGTTTGCTTTAATAAAAAGAGGTCCATTTGGATAATTTGGCACAAATTCCTTCACAGATGGGATATGAGAGATTTGTCTTCTTCACTTTATTATAGATGGAAGCTTAATGCAAAAGTCCAAGCTCAGAACTTGAAAAATAGTCCTTAAAGCTAATAAGCTAATATTAGCTTTTATAATCAAGTATTTCTCATGGGGACTTTTAAACACTCTACACATGCAAAGTGTATATTGTACTTTTTTGAGGGAAACTTGACCATATGTCTCAAAAACCTTAGAAATGTGGGTTTTCTTTGATCTCACAATTTTACTACTGGGAATTTGTTCTAAAACAATGGCCAGGAAAAAAAGATTTATGAACACTATTTTTCATCACAAGTTGACTTATAATAGCTTACAAAATAGAAACAACCCACATGCTGCCTAAAAGAAATATATTTAAATGATTTATTTTACATCCCTGTAAGGACAAAGTTATACAGCCATGAAAACAGTTTTCTCAAAGCATACTTAATACAGAGACATCTTCATGGTTAAGGTCAAGAGAAAAGGAAGGATAGAAAATTGGTGCACGTTGTAACATTGACTGTGTCATTTATATACAAACAAACATACAGAAACAAAACTAGGCTGGAAATCAGAACGCTAACAGTCCCAGAGCAGACTGTTATGCATGCTTTTATTTTCTGTTATCCACTTTAAAATTTTGTATTTTCACACAATGACTATATAACAGTGAAATCCAGAAAAACTTTATATTGATGGTTGGTGTTTTCTGAGTTAGTGGTCTTCTCCAGTTACAGCCAAGCTAATTACATACGGACTATTTTTCTCTTGCCTTCTGCTGTCTGACCAATTTGCAATTTATTGGTACAACTGGCATAGAAAAAAGGTATGTTACAGTGAAACTCAAAGCCACCTTATTGGTAGGAGGGACTGGTAGTCAAATTTACTTGGAGATTTTCTCTACCTACATAACTCTTGATATAGAAATTGTTCCATTGCTGTAGATCATTACATGTGAGTCTGAGGGAATAAGGACATCCAATCTGAGTTCCCATGATGTCACCGAATGGTAGCAGCCCCTTTGAAGTGCCTCACTCTTCCTTTGAATGCTCTTCTTGGTCCCTTTCTTTAGTTTCCTCATTCTTTTTTTTTTTTTTTTTTTTTTTGGTACCGGGGATCGAATTCAGGTCTTTGCACTTGTGCAGCAGGCTGCAAAACCACTGAGCTAAATCCCCGGCCCAGTTTCCTCATTCTTGATGCATTATGTCTAGAAAAGTTGTTCATTTTGAGACAGGGACTCACTAAATTGCCTAGGCTGGACTGGAACTCTCTGTCCTGCCTGGTAAGTGGCTGGGTTTACAGGCATGCACCACTGCACTAAGACTGGAAAGCTGTTAAATAACCTAAGATTTACTAAGTAGGTCCTTCCCTACTCCTAAACCAAAGTCCCATCTAACAATTACTGAAATCAAAACACAAACTTCATGTGGCAATATTTTGGTTAAATATTTTCACAAATGCAAATTTCAGCTCATTTCAGCCCAACTTTGCATTATTCCTTCTTGCATTTTCTCTGTAATATTTTCTCTTCATTATGAAAGAATCTGTTCTACTTTACTTTCCTTAACCATACTCATTTAAAATTTGCTAAGAGGCCAGGGATTTAGCTCAGTGGTTTTGCCACCTGCTGCACAAGCCCAAGGACCTGAGTTTGATCCCCGGTTCCAAAAAAAAAAAAAATCACCTAAAATTTGCTAAGAGCCTTGCTTTCTTCTGGCAGAAAGTGTTCTCTCAGAGGTCCATTTTACTTACCACCCTGTTAAATTTCACACCATTCAAACTCCACTCTTAATTTTTCTGTAGGAATTAAGATGGTTCATATGTTCTTTCCTTTAATTAATAAACTAAGGTTGTAAAAGTTATGTAATATGCAATTCTGGGCACTGAAGTATACTATAAAGCCAATTTCAATGATAATCTACTTAATTCAAATGTATTGGTAATTGTCCAATGTGTTTCTCTGTGGTTCTAAACCCCAAAACTGTGTGTATCTCAACACAATTTATAATAATCCAGTGGGGCACTTGCAAGACCATAATCTTGCACTTATGAAGATGTTGTTAATTGTATTATATTTGCAGGTAGCTATGCTTTTGGGGAAATGGGACAAAGCTGAATTCAGTTCAGCCACTAAAGTTTCACTCTCTCTCATACTCAGTGCCCACACTTAATCTTTCAACTTGCTTCTACCCCTATCAACATCAACCAATAACTACTTCTGAGAATGACCCCTTATTATCTTTCATTCACGCTTAGGGGAAAATTATTAGAGATTAAAATACCCTTAACTGCAGATCTTTTTTAGTTTATTATAAAGGCCAGAATAAAGCATCCCCCAATAGAATTTCAGACTTCTGAGGATACTTTATAAGGGTATGGGTGAACTTTTCAGGTGGCTCTGCTTTTTAAAATCCTTGAAATCAAGCCATTGCAGAGCCACATATTTTACCTTCCCATCAGGCCAGGCACGACTTTGGAGGCCCACTCTGAACCTCATCATTACCTACAGTGATACCTTGGAAAATCTATTCCATATTCCATGGTCAAATACTTAGTCCATCTAGCTCTCTCTCTCACCCTGAAAATGCACTGCTTTGGGGCTTCTTAACAAACTTCCGACTTTTGGATCACCCAGTGAAACATGCTGACTTCCTTACAGGTTCATAGCTTCTAAACTCAGGTGAATCCTCAATGAGACCACAGTCTTCCCCTGTTACCCTCAGCAACTAATCCAACCTCCCAACTCTCTCTTATGCCTCCTATGTAGCCCGGCTTACACTTATTCTCAGATATCCTTTCCTGTTGCTGCATGGAGAAATTTGAGATTCTCAGGAATGACACTATCAACTCCTTAATTATATACCCCTGTGTTCACCACCTATCATTGCTCTCAAGATATAAGAAGTTTCTCTTTCCTTCTCAAAATCATCCTTCCATAACTTCCAAGACTCATCTACCTTTTAAACCTCTTCTATATATTTGTCTTTTTTTCCCTATCAGTCTTCTCTAAAGATAGAAAAAAAAATTCCTAGCCTAAAGAGTCTTGCAAGGACTGTGGTTCCCTCAGGTTAACGCCTTTCCTTATTTTCTTTATCTAGCTTTCCTCCTGAGCTCTCGGGCTCAAAACCATGGTTCCCAGCCATGCTTTCCCTCCTCGTCTTTGATGGCATCATATTTTCAGTTCTCACCGTCTGGTGAAGAGGCTCCCAAGGTCAGTGATCATCCCCTACTTGCTATCCACTGGACACATGATGTGCTCTCCACCTGAATGTGACACACAGCATTCCCTTTCTTCTCTCACGGTCCATTCTCCTTCTCACTGATGCTACAGTGCTCCACTTGCCACCATGTCTCTGCTCCCTCTTCTCTGTTTTCTTCCTGAGTTCTTTCTGTCCTATTTCTTGAATGACTTTTTCTCCAAGTCACACCCTACAGCCACTTTTTGGTCTACTCTACTTGGACAATGTCATTCACTTTGGTAGCTTTAACAGTTGCCTAAATATTATTTATTCTCAAATCTTTGTAACTGTGTAAGACTATCTATAGGACATATGTATGCCACAAACTGTCCAGAGAAAGGCCACTGTTATAGGTGGAATGGAATGACAATTTCCTCCTTTCCTTGGAACACAGGTCCAACATCACAATTCATTCCTTCTCCAAAGTTAATGCCTCTGCCCAAACATAAACATGCAAATCTAAATAAATAAGGGTTCACAGCTACTCCACTGTAACATGGATGCAAAAGATATCACCTAAGAAAAAGGCCATAGATCCAAGTTATGGTTTTCAACTTAGCTCTTATCCTTAAGAAAGTGTGTGTTTTGTGCCTGTTTAACTCACATCTCTCAATAGGGACAATGGGTGATGACAGCATCATCAGTCATGAGAAACAAAAGCAATTATTAAACAATGTCTATGCTGGTTTGGGTTCAGACATTTATATAGTCAGTTCTCAATTTGTTCTGCTTGATAATTGCTACTTAGCACAACATTCAGAAATATAAAAGTATTCTTTTAGTTACATAGAATTGTCCTTTATTACATTCCGCATATATTTTCATTGTACCATATTGAGAAAGTAAACAAAATGAAACACTGGAAACACAAACACAACAGACAAAAAGAATAAAAATTTAATGAGATTGCCAATGAGCAGAGACAGGCAGCATAACCTGAGCAGGGGGTAAATAACATAGTTGAAAGAACTAAGATTGGAGAAAATACTTTAAAATGTTCATCCTTGAAATCAATTTCAAAGTCAAGCAACCTCTGTCAACAGTTACTTACTATTCATAGGAACTGCCAACACCTAGATTTGCAGTCACACATTATCTTATGACAAAGAAGACAATTTATATTCGACTCTACCCTACAGCATTCACAGACATTTCATCAACGTTTTGGCCCATTTTAGCAGCATCATACTTTTCTTAGTCTTTCTGAAGGAACGCCAGAAGAAATAATCTATTTTAGAGTATTTTTCTAGTAATAGTGTTTGAAAAAATTTAGATCCAAAAATAAGTAGGACATTATGTCACCACAGTCTTGAATACACAAAGTCAGTGTCCATGTGGGTCAAAACCACAACACCCCATGACAGCGACAGTTCTTGCCTTGTAACTTTGGTGTGTCCAGCTGCATGTAATATTAGCAGACCCAAGGCTGGATCTTGATAATCACTTTGCTTTCAAATTATCTTCAGATTACATGATTTATTATAATATGATAAGAAAGCTTTCTTTGTGGTGAGACTGTAGGGCCACGGTCACTTTTTGTTGTAAATACTGGGTTGTACTATTTATTCTACAAATGTCATTTTATTGCCCATGTTAAGTAAATATCAGAGCTGCAGATTTTAAGGATGTTGCCTAGGAAGTGAAACAAACTTGTAATAATTTCTGATGCCCCTTAATCACAGAACTTACAAAAAGGCCTACATATGACTACTGCATAACTATTGAGATACTTCTAAAGGTGAACATAGAAAGACCTGGATTCCAATCATATCTTTCTTGGCATTTACTGGTGATACTGGGAAAACTATCTAACCTGCCTAAGTTCCCAGTTCCTTACCTGTAAAATGAAATGAGGGAATAAATAAGATAACTCAAGTATATATTTTAACCCAGTAACCAACTAAAGTACATAAAAGTAGTTAGGGAGTATGGGTCTGGAATTTAATTATGCCTTGGCCACTGACTACTAATCTTGCTGCTACCGTTGATCTTGCCATGATTATTTTTCAATAAATGCTTCATACATTTGGCTGAGAACAAACCAAAAGCACCATTATGTTTATAAAGCCAATGCTAACACTTACTGAGCATCTGAAACATGCCAAACACTGTCCTTTAAATATATTAATTCATGAATCTTGAAAATACATACATTTGGATAGAATGTATCAACGATACAATATATTACAACTTCCTTGGTTAACTACTTTTTTTCATTCATACATTTTTGGAGTACGTGATGTCTGCATTCATCTCAGGTAGTGGTACATGTACTGAATATCTCTTGGTTATCTCTATTCTCCTTCCCCTCCTGATAACAACTACCCTCAATGAGTGTAATCTTCATATGTCATAAACGTGAACTAATAATAATAGGGAAAGGGGATATAGAGACGGGAGGAGGAGGTAGTCAACTACTTTGAAACTCATTGAATCTGTTTCTGGATGCATTTTGACACAAAAATTTATTCTTGGTACTCATTGTTTGGTACTCAATACACAAGCTAAAACTTTTTGTGATTGCCACCCTTCCCAACCAAAACAATTTGTTCGGTACTCAGAATTTTTGGAACATGTCATATATCCCAGAACCAATTAATGATGAGTACTCAGGTAAAACTGTAGTATTTTATTTATAGTATAACAGATGAGGAAATCAAGGCACAGAGAGGTTAAGTAGCTGTAGCATGCACACACAGCAAGAGACCGAGACAGGGTCCAAACACAGGCAAACCCTCCTGTAACTCAGCCTCCTCTAGTCTGCCTCCTCTGTTGTCATCATTTTGTACTATGCCATTACAGACCTTTGGGCAGTTCCCTGAAAACTGTGAAAGTTACAACAGGCTTGAGAACAGAGGAGTCTGAGTAGGTAGAAGAACTCTTCCAGTGGGCGCTCTGGGGCACTGAGAAAAGCATTACTGGTTGGAAGCAAGGATGGTAGGATTGGCGATGGTTCAGCCCTCACCACAGAGCTGCCCAGTCTCAGCCTGAAAGGCTTCAATAATGAGGAAATGGCTGCTTTCTGATGCACTTCAGCCCATCTTTGGATGCCTCTGAATGTGAAAGAAAACTGTTTTCTCTAACAATTCTTATTCCTTTGTTTCCAGCTTTATTCAGGTATAACTGACAAATAAAAGTTGCATACATTTAAAATACACAGTGTGACCTTTTTCTTTCTGTACCAGAGATCAAACTCAGGACCTTGTGCTTATGAGGCAGGCCTGGTGCCACTGAGCTAAATCTCTGGCCCCAGTGTGACATTTTGATATACATTTACATTATGAAATGATTGCCAATATCAAGTAAGTTGACATGTCACCTTACATAGTTACTGTGACAGTTAACCTTGTCAACTTGATTGATTGAGAAGTACCTAGAGAGTGCTGGACTGTCAGGGCACCGACCTCATCAGTGTTCTGGGCAATACCTCGACGCCTGCTCTGGGCAGACTCACAGTAGCACAGAGGGAGCTGCAATGGTACTGAAGTCTCAGTTCCCACCACAAACACACATCCTGAGCCGGTCCCAAGACTGGGAACCAAATGCCTACTTCTTTTCTCCACATGAACATCTGGGATTTGGGGATCTAAGCATTCTCTCCTCCAAGCAACCAGTGGAAATAGGTACAAGGACCCTATAAAATATCTTAGAATTTCTAGAGAAGGATATTAAAGCTCAGTGATATTTTTACTATGAGAGCAGAGAAATTCTGAAAACTATAAGATTCTCTTTGAAACAATGAAAGTAGACATCAGATAAACACCAGTTTGAAAAGAGGTAGGAAATCCCTCCTGGGAATTAAATTACATCCAGTCTTTTTTCCTAAAATGCCAGCCCATGGTGGAATGTCACCAAATAACTGAGCATAAACCAGGAAATCTTGGCTTGAATGGCTCATCCTTGCCTAGAACAGAATGGTGGCTAGCAGAAAATAAAATCACTGCGGGATCCCACAAGCTCTTAGTTAATGAGAATACAGCTGTGTTACATTATTTTCACAACCTACTCAAGATTAAATTTAAGCATATTCCTTATTCATATTTTATTATATTTGTCTTCAATTTACCCTTCATGTACTTCAGATTTCCTAAAGACTCAGGCTTTATGGACCTGAGTCATGTTAACTCTATGGACTTCATTGTGCCATTTCAGGAAGAGGGTACATTAATTTCATCAGGGACAAAGCAGGAATCATATCTCCTTCTTTTCCCCAAAGAGCCAGGCACAGAACTATACTATATACTATATACTGTACTATACTATACTATACACTCAATAAATATTTACTGAATAAATGTTCCCAGTCTGCAGACAAGCATGCCTTTATCTTTCACTATAATGGCCTAGAGCAATATTTACATGGGATGAGGAAAGCTGCAAGTAGTTTAGATCTGAGTTCAATTCCCAGCTCTGCCACCAGAGTCAGTGAGTGACAAAGGTCTCTGGTGCCAGTCACCTGACTTCTAGTTCCAAGGCTATTATCTTGGGCAAGTTACTCACTGTGCTCTATGTTCCTTTTCGCCTCTGTAGAACGTAGAAAGAGTATTATCTCTCCTCTCAGGCTTGTTCTGAGGAGCAATTAAAATCATACACAAAATACAGACAGCTTGTGGCCTGTCAGGACCACTTAACAAACATCAGCTCTTGTTTTCATTATTTTCTAGCCATGGGCCTGGGATAAGTCACTTGACCCCTCTGCCCTATAATTTCCTCTGGTGTAAAACAGAGTAGCCCAGGTCCAAAGGCCCTTGGCTCTGGGACAGAATGAAGGGGATTGCTAAGGGGCACAGTACTTCTGACTTAAAATGACAGGAGGTTGCTGAGGGTAAATTTTCTGAGTGTTTGTCCAAGAATGAGGAAGCAGGCAAAATAAAATAGTTTTGTTTTCATCTCTAGTAGAAGTACCTTAGGGTTTGAGTGATAAAAGCTGAAGCTTAACGTTATGGTCTCAAGGTGCATCCATTTCCCTACAAATAGCTCAAGTTTACAAGTTTAAATATTGCATAATGTCTCTTATATGAGAAACCCAAATTATAAATAAAGAGAAAAATTAAAAATAGATAATAGGAAACCGGAAGGCACACCTTCTCAAACGGGAAGGGGATCAAGGCATAGAGGAAGGGGAAAGGGATGAAGAAAATGAATTGGGATGTGTTATGCACATACATCAACTCCATACAAGGAATATAAACATCATGTACTCCAAACATGCGCTAATGAAAGTGAAAAGAAAACAATAAACTATTTGATGCTGCCATAAAAAAGCTGATCCTCTCTTGCCAGGAAAGCTACCTCGGAGGTGAGTGGTTAATCGGAGGAAAGTGGGCACAAGGCTGAGCAGTGTTGGTTTATTTTGAAGGATCGGGGAAGGGAGGTGTTCTCCAAAATGAAGTTGCTTTCAAGCCATTGGTTTACTGGGTTCCCCAGAATTTCTTGGTAAACTACACAGATTCAGGACAATAGGGGAAAGAAATTTGCTCTCATTTTGTCATCTCTCACTGTAAGTAGTTTATTTCTACCATTTTGTGTAGGAAAACTATTAAAACTCATCTGCAAATATCTGGAAATATCTGCAAATATCTGGGCTGGTATCTTAGTTATTTTTCTTGTTGCTGAGACAAAATGCCCAACACTCAAAGTGAAAGGAGGAAAGGTTTTTGAGCTCACAGTTTGTAGAGGTTTCAGTCCATAATTGGCTAGCTCCAAGGCAGAGAGGCATTGCAGAGAAGAAACAGTTCATAGCAGGCAGAAGATAACAAAGCAACAAGGGATGACCACAGTTCTTTCTATCCCTTATATCTTATCCAGGCTACTTAGGGCAGGTAGCACTCACACTCTTAACCCTAGTGCCCTTGAGCCTAGCATTGCACCATGAATCAATCCCAGCATCACACACTCCAGATCCAGCCACCTCTGAAAAAGCCCCACCTATGACTGCATGAGGCTCTGTGGGGACATCTAGACACAAGCCATAATAGCTAGTTCCTTGATTTAGGAGGTATTCCCTTCATTTGCAAACTGGCTGTGCTGATGTAGTTACTCATGTTCCAGCTATGTCTTAAAAGAGGAAAATAGATATCCATTATAGACATCAGGATAATGATGATGATAACAGGTGCTACCTATTGGCCTCTTACTGTGTGTGCACACAGTGCTGGCCATTTTACGTATATAATCTTTTATCCATATTATATTCCTTTAAATGTGTTACCAGTAAGTTTCACTGAATGTTAAGAGGTTCAGGGGCCAGCACACTGTCATAGACTTGGCAGGTGACAGCACTAAAATTCAATCCAAGAACTGTAGAGCCATGGTTTGCCATGAGTTTTCAAGTATTAATGGTAGAAGACAAATCCTCCAAACTTAAGCAGTCTTTGGAATTTACAAGACAATCATCTGCAGTGTTCCATTTGGAGAATAAAATAGATTGGTCTTCATTAGACTCAGTGATGCTCAGTGTAATCTAGTTAAAAGTGCCATGATTGGGGAATTAAACCTTTTCATAATTCCCTGCCCAGGGACAACACTGCCTATGCCATTTTGAAGATCTTTTCTATCAAATGTCTACTGGTTCTGGCAAAAAGAAAAGCATATTGCCCAATGGCATAGAAAGGGCAATATTTCTCCACAGCACAGGCTCCAAATACCTATAAAAAGATAATTCTGTGAAACCCTTCACCCCACGAAGGTAGACAGAGGAATCAATTTATTCTTGCACTCTAGCCTGCACTTTCCAAGTTTAAACAATGGTCACAGTGGAATACTTAGTAGTCCAGACACTAAGGGCAACAATTTGGAATTTTGTCATTTGCCATCTAATCAGTACACTGTAGTTAAAGTCTAAATTCATTTCTTTTGGGACAGGATGACCACAGTAAGTCAATAGTATTTCTTCTTCATTTAAACATTTCACCAACATTATTATCCTGCCAGACTTACTGATATTTCCCTGTCCTTTCACTTCTGGATAGAAACTTGACTGACATCCCCCCAGACTTTTAAAACGCTACTGGAGACAAGCACAAGTCAAAATGCAACTCAGAAAGCCTGATGCATCCTCGTCACACTGAAAAGGAGAAAATTTCTCATGTACTTCAATCACCCAGGTGGTAAGGTAAGACAATTTTTAAAGGGACGCACAAGAGTTCATAGAAAGTTCGGGCTGGAAAGTGAGGAAGTTTATTAGCAGGGGAAGTGGAGGAGAGGGTCTCCTCTTTGAAAGAGATGGGACAGGACTCTGCCTGCCTGACCCTGGTGCTGGTCATACTGAAAAGGCCACTCTGACTACTTCTGAATGCAGCTCAGAGGTTTACAACAGAAGCAAAAGCAAAATAAAGCCCCAAACCCACAGCAATAATGATACTGCCTATAAAAGAGGGTGAGACATGCAGAAAATGTTTTATAATCAGAATTCACTCCACACAGAAGGCTTTTTAGAAGCCTTTGGGGAGATTTCTGTGGATTCTTAAATATCTTTTTGGGCAAATGTTTATTGAAGTGCATGCTCTTGTGACATCTTCTATTTCTTCACTGTATAATTAGGAGGCATAAAGAATAGAATTGTTGGGTACTTTTCCCATCCTAGTCTTTGTTGATCAAATTCCTGATAGGAGCTCAGTTATTTAACAGTGGAATTTTTACAGAAGCTCTCTCTCTCCCCCCTCCCTCCCTCTCTCGCTCTCTCTCTCTCTCCTTCCTTCTTCTATCTTTTCCTATTTTCTTTTTTCTTCCTTCCCTTCTTTTCTCTTTCCTTTCCTTTATTCCTTTTTTAATTTAATGCCTAAGAATATGAGTCTGAGATTAAGAGATTTAAAGAAATTGTATAAACTAGTTTTAGGTAAAAACACAAAAGTTGCCCTTGAAAACCACAAACAAAACTAGAACGCCCCAGATTTATTTACAGCTTTCTCCTTCAAACCCTTCATACGAGTGCAGCAACTATACATTCTAATGAGTTCATGTGAATTCTGCTCATGTATTGCCAGGCTCAGAAAACTTTAAAATTCTCTTCGTCCTTTATGAACAAGCCCTGACTCACCAAGATTTACAAATCAATCAGCAGCAAAGTTAATTGGAATCTAGATTTTTGTAACACCTACAGAAAAATCCATGCAGTCCTGAAAAAGATAAAAAATACAGCCAAAGAAGCAGGACTGAATTTAAGGACAGCATTTCTAAACTGAAGAGACAGGAGGGGAGATTAACTTACAAAGGATTTAAATATGTGTCGGGAAAATATTGTTTCTTTTCATTTCACAATTAGGTTGGATTGAGCAATATAAGGTCAGAAAGAGCCTGAAAACTGGTACAGATCCAAGTCACCACTTGGGTCTTCTCAGGAGTCTGAATTCCTAGAGTAGAAAGAGTCAGAATAGCTTTGTACCCTAACACAGGAAAGACAGGAGAAAGAGGAGTGCACAAGGATGAAGCTTACAGAGAAGCAAAAGCATTTGAGGGACAGAAAGACCAAGGTTCTCCTTCCTTCTGTAAGGCTGGGAGTCAGTTTAGTCATCAACAAGGTGCTGCCTTCCCAGGGTGTCTGCACCCTATCATGCCATAAGGTGAATTACTGTCAAGACTGGGTGGCCTCTGAAGGAATCTGAAGGCTTGCATTGTTTTGGTTTAGATCTGGACTGCCCCTCCATCCCCAGGGAATTCTCATGCACTCAGAAGTGAAGCTTTTGGAAAGTGACTGGATCATCAGAACACTACACTCATCAGTGGATTCATCAACTAATGATTTCAGCAGCTGAATGTGTAGTTAGGAGGTGAGACCTGGTTAGAGGTGGGTCACTGGGGGTGTGACTTGGAAGAGCGTATCTCTTTCCCTGGCGCCTCCCTTGGCTCTCTGCTTCCTGGCCACCATGATATAAGCAGTTTCTTCCACCAGGCTCTTCCACTATGTCCTTCCTGCCTTGGAGCCAGCTGACCATGGATGAAACTTCTCTCCTCCTTCAATAAATAAATCTCTCCTCCTTTAAATTGTGGGTGGAGGGTATTGTGTCCTAGCAATGAGAAAGGTGACAAAAACAACTGTCACATGGAAGGGGCTGGAGAGTGACATAATCCCCACTATGGGAAGAAGCTTTGACAAAGATCAGTAGAAACAGAAGGAAGAGATGAATTGTGAGAGAGGACTCAGGTAGAATTTACAGGACTGTGGAATAGCTGAATGGAGAGATGAGTTTTGAGATTGTCTCAGCATGGTAGCTGGATGGACAGTGTGGTCATTACAAAAAATAGGGCTTTAGGGGAAATAAGATAACCTCATAGATAGGTTAGGAGATCAACTATGTTTTGGAAAGAATGAAACTGGGGAATTGTCAAGAACACAGGCAAAGAAGTCCAGGTGGCCTTGAGATAAGAGCACATACCTATAATCTCAGCACGTGGGAGGCTGAGGAAGGAGGATTGCTATGAGTTCAAGGACAGCCTGGGCTCCATAGTGAGTTCAGAAGTTCAGCGCAAGCCTGGACTACACAGTTAGATGAAGAAGATGAAGAAGGAGCAGAAGGAGAATGAGAAAGAGAAGGAGAAGGAGGAGGGGGAGGAAAAAGAGGAGAAAGAGGAGGAGGAGAAGAAGAAGAGAGAAGTTGAGACCATAAGTCTAGGTTTGGGAGTCCTTGGTGTATGGACTTGAGAGTCTTGACTATGTACACAGTGGCTGAAATGAAAGGAGTAAGCAGGGATGCTAAGGAGAAGGAGGTAGAGCTGCCAAATACCAAAGACAGAACCCACAAAATGCCTACAATGGGTGGGGGTAAGGTACACATAAAGGAAATAAAGCAAAATGAGAATCTGTAGTATAGCAATAGCCAAGAGGGTGAGTAATTTCAAGTAAGGATTAATCCATGGTGTCAGTCATGTAGAGGCAATTGGTGGCCTTTCCTGACACAAAGAATTGGAGAGTGAGGGGTTAAGATGTGAGGAGATGATGAGGAAACGGATGGGGGGGGGCATGCAGGATATTTTTGCAACAGGTTTGCCCCTAAAGAAGAGGATGGAAAAGATGGAAGGTGGATGAAGGGGCCAGGTTCAGAAAAGGAGGGGTTAAGAGTAAAACAGGAATCACGTTGTTTTGTAGACTTATGGGAAGGGGCTGTTTGTGATATAAGAGATGGAGAATGTGAGAGAGATGTGCTACAGTAGTGTGGGTTGGCTGAGAACATTCTGGAAGAAAATAGGATCAAGACAGGGAGGAGCGGCCCTTCTTCCTATTAGATGGGGTGGTGGTGGGGGGGGAAGCAGGACACAGTGTCCATGGAACATCTGAGGAGGAAAGAATTTTGAAGATGGTCTTGCAAGATGACTTGAAGCTGGACTCTCAATTTATCTTATGATCTTTTAGTAGCAAAAATCTGCAATTTGTTGAAGAGTATTTAAAAACCAAGCAACACAAACTGTCTTCCACATATACTGTCCCAACCATCCACTCCCTGGCATAATTAATCTGCCAAACTAAACAAAAGGTTTACTTTTCTTCGGCTACCAAGATGATGGGTAACAAAAAGAAAACAAACAAAAAAGCTATATATGTTTGACAGTGCTAAGTCAAGCATATAAGATCAGATGATGAGATGTTGTTGAAAGCTGTGTGGAAAATCAAAATCGAGTAATCTTAACCAAGAGGCTCTACTTTATCTGAGATTATATACAGGAGGGCTCCTGCTTAGAGTTTTAATCCAGTCATTCATGAGCTGAATTTGTAATTATGTCATACACAGAAGGCACTGATACAACTGGGTCTCTAAATTCCATAGAATTTACTGTCCTAAGGAGGGGAATCAGACACATCTTTTATAAATACAATATGATTGACATCATAAAGAACTGGGTGACTGTCATTATTTGCAGACGACATGATGCTCTATATAGAAGACCCCAAGGACTCCACCAAAAGTCTTCTAGACTTAATAACCAAATTCAGTCAAGTAGCTGGTTACAAGGTCAACAC